>BJBW01002346.1:148424-184256 GCA_004320125.1 Scolopax mira
CAGGCTGGATGGGGCTTGGAGCAACCTGCTCTGGTGGGAAGTGTCCCTGCCCAGGGCAGGGGGGTTGGAACTCGATGATCTCCAGGGTCCCTTCCAACTCTAACCCTTCTATGATTCTATGAAAAATTAATTTTGACAACATGCTAAGAAAGGCAGTACTATCTAATATTTATACTTAAACTGGCTTAGAATTGGGACTTTGAATTTCTGGGTGATGATATATGGCCATACAAATGTCTTTCCTTTTTTTTTTATTCATCCAGAAAGGAGAGAAAAAAATATTTTCTTCTGCTGTGCTGTGTGTTTATGCGTTAAAAACAGTGATTTGCTCTTTGGAGAACTATGCCACGTAATATGCATTTGATCCCTGATACCCTTCCCATCAGCTACACCTTCAGTAACTCATGGACCCTGTGGAAGAGTTCCTGAAAGCAGAGGTATATTTCAACATCATCTTCTGCAGATCGACTTCTACTTGCAGCTCCCCTGAATAGCCCATAAAGATATGACATATGGAAATGGGTGAACGCAGGCTACTGAGGGAGAGGAGCCCAGGGTGTGTGCTTATATTGCTCTGTAGATTGCTCTCTTCAAACCCTAGGGAAGCTTGCACAAACACAACCTTGAAAGTACTCTAAACTGTCTATCATACTAACTGCTACCAGCATCAAAAAATCTCTCCCACGGAATAAACCAGTAACTCCCAGGCCTTTCTATTCCCTCCTAACAAATAAGCAATTAACATTTCCTAAGATGCATAGTACGAGGGGATGGGGCTCTGTTGGGATGAGGACAGCAACATACCATAGGGTCAAGTTTCCTCCAGTGCCCAGCATCTCCTCATCTTGTGTCCCAGGAAAGTTCCTGGGAAAAAGGAAATTTTTGGAGAAATAAGGGTAAATGTTATTATTAAAAGTCCTTTTCACAAAACATTACTGCTTGACATTTATAGCTTCCATTCTGGTTATACAAAACATCTACCACTGTATGACTTGTTTATATTATCTTGATTACTCTAGACCTGACCTCTTAGCTCACATAATGTCAAACTCACATCAAATCTGAAATTTTCAGTTCAGTCTGTTTCAAAGGATCTTACAATGGAAGAGATCTATCCTTTTTGCCACTGCTCTGAGAGTGGGGTCTACTGAAAAGAGGCAGGCGGGTTGGAAAGCCTTGCAAGAGCCGGGCAGTGAGTTTGAACCCTGCACCTGGTGATTTTTCCCTCTTGTTAGTGGTGACTCCCTGGCACAATTTTGGTCTATGTTGGTGAATAACCACAGTTCAGATATGGTTTGGAGGCAGTAACAGCAAAGGATTATTCCCCCTAGGCAGAATGGATGAAACTACACCCATTTGTCTCTCTCCGTAGTCCTCCAGCTTTAGTGCAACAGGTCTTGCACCCTCAAACCCTTCAATATGCAACCACTCCTTATGTTGCAGTCCAGGATATGCACCATCTCAGCCTCAGGGTATGAAAATACCAGTTTGATGCATTATTGCCAGTTTGCATTGTTACAGGCCCTAAATCAAAATTTTGTATTCAGTGCCTCTAGGAAAAAAAAACAATTCTCAAAGGCCATGGGTGCCACCATAGGCTCCTGAGGGAACCTAAGTTAAGTACAATGTAATGTGGACAGAGAAAGTCTGTGCTGCTTGGCAGGGGAGAGGTCCTTGACCCCCTTTTATTGAGGGATGCAGATGTAGTCTTAACTTTCCTAATCTTACCTCCAGTATGAGTGTGGACAATATCCTTGCTTTCATGGGGTAGCTCCCTAACAGTAGGTCTATGAAGGGGACTAGTTCTATAGTGGAGTGTAAGGTCTTAGCTTGTGTTAGAGCTAGTGCTCATTCAATGGGAAATTCATCTTTGTTAATAAGTCTGTCTCAGAACACAACAAATTCTGAAACTTCACCTTAACTATACCTGCAGCCCCCAAAATTCATCAAAACAGACCATCAACTCAGCTCCTCAAACTTTGAGTTCCTGACCAGCTGCTACTCCTTTTTAGTATCACCCCCCCTTTTGTATCCTATGAATTCATCCTCACAGCAGAAGCAAACAGAGCCTCTAAGACCACCAGCCTTATGTCTGTATATCCAGCAACAAACTTGGTCTGCTTCTTTGAATCCTAAATGCTAAACCTTATCTCCTCTCTCACCCTTAACAGTATCTGAAGATAAAACTAAGGTCATGTTCCTATAGCAGAATGTGAAGATATTTGTGCCTGTTGACATCAGTACCCTTCCTAGCTCTGCATGCCTTGCAAAAAAAGCAGTTCATTCAGTATCCATACTCCTAACCAGAGAATCCACACACTGAGTAGAAAGGGTTGATCATTATTGATACCAGCAGACTGCAGTTCTTGCAACTTCAGTAACAATTCCGTTCTTTCGGCTTTAGATTTCCAAAGTCTATTTGTATTCCTACTTTAACTGTAACTGTAAGACTCGTGTCTACATCAACAAAAAAATCCCACCATAAATAACTGTCCCTTACTGACATCAGCCCTTTTCCTCACGCTGAGGGTTGTGCAGCATCCAGTAACAATACAGGTTCCTCAATATTTGGTTTCCTAACCTAGCCCTAACTGTTACCTTGTTATGAACACCCACTGACCTCAGTCTCCTAATGTTCTTGGGCAGCAGCATGTAGTAAATAATATGCATTTTCATGCTCATTGATTATATCGATACCCGCCCTATCGGGAGTAGAAAATAAGATCTCTTCAAATATTGCCAGCAACAATTTCTATTCTTCAAGATCTACCATTCCAAACCCTTTAGATGACACTATTTCTCATTCTAATCTTCATCTTAGTAGTAATAAATGGCTCATACTTTTGAGAAAAGAGAGAATACTTTGACCCCCACCTTTCCAGAACCCTGCAATGAGGGCAGCTTCCAGTAGTAAGCTTGGTTCCTGACATCCCCAACTCTACTGGAAACTGAACCCTGAGAGTTTCTCTACTTGTAACCCTCTGCTCAGTTCTTTTGGAGCTTATAAAGCACTGGCTCCAACTGACACACACTTTCTTCCTAACTGCAGTTCTTACAACATCCTGTGATAATCCAGGTCCTTCAGGCTGTGAACTCCCAGTCCTGGCTTTAGCTGTCGCATCAGCATAATTATATCCAGAATACCATGCCTTCAGAGAAAGATAATGTAAAGTAAGTATGGTCCCCATGTAAGACCCATTGATGTCCTAAATCTGCAAGCCCTAGAGCATTCAGCAATAATCATAGTTCCCTAAGGTTCAGATTTCTGAATCTTAACCATGATCTTTACTTTAATCAAGGAATTAATCTCTACGGCTAAAGAACATAAAACGTATTGACGCTCTTACTCTTATCTTCATGAGCCCTATGGTCTCTTCATTCCCTTTAGATAGCTGCAGGGGATATAGCGATGTAATTCTGCTTTGAAGATCCAGTTAGATGGCATTCTTCTTCTTGTATAAGTATTTTGAATTACCTTCCTACTCAGTGTTTCCATCAGTTCCTGGTTAGTGGCAGGGGGGTCTGCTGGCACTTGAATCTTCTTCCTCCCTTTTCTGCAGATCTTGACAATAAGGGAGTCATAAGGTGGCCAGACAGGCTCCTGCTGCTTGTGCCCTTTGGGCAAGGTTTGGGGAGAGCACAGCATCGGGGGAAAATGTTGTAGCCCCTCCCGCTGCTGCCACTTTGGGGAGCTTGAACAGCTGGAGAAGCACTGTAGACCCTTCTGTGAGCTTTCCTCCCATCCCCATCTCCATTTCTGTCCTCTCTAACCCCTTCTTGGAGAGCAGGGCAGCACCTAACTAGCCATTAGCAGGACCAGGGGAGCAGGCTGCCTTTACCTCATCTGTACTCTGGGTTGAGGAGCGTGATACTGGAGGCATCTGGAGGTAGGTCAGGAGAAGCTGTAGGTTGTCTTCATCTCCAGGTGGGAGGCAGGGGCAGTGAGCAGCAGCCTAGCTGGGTTAAGAAAGTGCTCTCGCTCTGGCTGTGAGAGTCCGGGTGGTGCCCTATGCAAACACAGTTAATCAGCTCGTGGTGTCTCATTTCCACAGGCCCGCAGTGTGCAGTCTTTGAGCTGATCATAAAAGAGAAGACACAGTTCCTCCACGTGCTCTGCAAACCACTCTCAGTACCTACCTTCACTTTCACCTCCTTGCAGCCCTTCCTCCAGCCCAGCCATTTATTATCACAGGCACTCCTGCCACCTCTCCGAGACCTTACTAAGACCAGTTTTGCCCAATACTACACCCGTAATCCCTCCTTCCCTCCCGTCCCTAAATTTGTGAATAACGCACAGCTCGCATCTGGCCAAGAACCTTGCTTCAGGAGAGATCCCCATCCTGGTACGTTCCTTCCCAGGGTCTCAGGCCAACTGCCCCTGCAGCGTTGTCTCCTTCATTAAGCTCAAATGTTGTGTGAGCTTGGAGACTGTTGAGCGTATAGGAACGTGTAGCCTGACCTCTTGCTTAGAAATAAAATGAATGAGGTACCAATTCACCCAGTTTTGTGCTCTGTTAGACCTGTTCTGTAGCTTAAACTGACAGCAGCTCTCAGGGAGTTGAGACAACAGGGCAGGGAGCTGAGGCAACAGGGAAGTTGTAACTTCATTTTAAAAAAGTTTCTGAGGAAACAAAACATCTGCACTTAACGCTCTTTGCTCTTTCTTGCAAATTCTTCTCCTTCCCCAGTAACTCCGCATCCTTTATCCAATTCCAATGGTATCTGACAATTAAGTTTCATGACATCTGGTTCTCTGGGTAGAGGAGCCCCAAATCTCTGTCTGAGTTGAGGAAACCCTTCAGTAGCTGCCTGTTGGGTGTTGCCCACCATCTGTTTCATCTGGGTGTGCTTTGGGGTCAGGCACGGCACATGCTGCCTTCAGGCTCAGAATATTTAAGCCTGATAGTAATTTTGCAAAGACAGAGGTATAAAGAAGAGATTTCAGCTGTTCCACAGCACTTAGGAAAGTTATGACCTTACAAACCATTAACTTCAAGGTTTTACTAAGCGTGGCTGAGGCACCTCTGCTTTATGGGAGGTAAGTTGTCTCACCCGGGCAGCTCCAAGGGCCGGCTGTCGGGGGGTACAGAGTTGTGCCCATCACACCAGAAGATGGGGCTAGTGAATGGGAGATGGGAAGCACGGGTGGATGTGGGCAGGAGCAGACTGTTACTGCACCCACAGTGCTCCACCAAAGGCCTTCTCCAGCAGCCAGAGGGGAACAGGGTTCCTGACAAACATCCAGCTGCAGACAGCTGCTCCCGTGCAGTCAGACACAGGTATCTCATTAGCTTCCAGAGGAGCAGAGCTGCATTCCAGTCAAGGTGTGAAATAACCTAGCAGGGAAGTTACATCACCTCAAACAGGCTCCTGGAGCATCTTTCAAATGACTACTTTCAACCAGTGCCTCATCTGAGATACATCATCACACTCTGCTGAATGCTTTGAAGCAAAGGGAAGATCTGGTCAGACACAGGTTTTGTCTGTCTTGCATTACAGAGATACAGTCTTCTGCTTAAGCAGTCAGTTTTGCAGGAGAAAGTCTGCAGGCTCTTTATTTCCTGGGATGGTGAATGTGGACCAGAGAGGACCAGAGGTGCTGCTCAGCCCCAGGCGCAGCGGTGACGGCCACAGTAAGTCTGGAGTGAGAGGTGAAGTGCGTGCAGCACTGATGAAGCATGGAGGGGACAGGGTCCTTTCATCTCCACACTCAGCCCCTGAGGATACTAAGGGTTATCCACAGATCAGTTATCCGTGACAAACAGACAATTCATTTGTGTTTTAAGGTGCAGACTCATGCTCTTCCCTCTGACCAGCAGATTAGACACTTCTGCCCTCCAAGGACACTCTGCGTGGGTATTTCTAAAGACACCGCTTTGTGCTGTCACTGAACCCTTAGGATGGGGCGTGTGTTGAAGACCCCAGACTGTGAGACATGTCAAAGCTACCAGTTTGCTTATGGCAGAGGGAAAGGGAGAAACAGAAGTAGTATGGCTTGTTTGTCTTCCTGCAAAAATAAAACATGCTACTAAAATACTATTCTTGCCTTAAGAATAGTATTATTAAGAACTCATTACTGAACTGACCAGACAAAATAAAGAAAATCATTGCTAGTCAAATGTCTGTGTTCAGGGGAGTGGAGGAGTGCTCTGATGGCATCGACTCCTGGATATTGATTGGATTGATATTGTGATTTGTTGCTTGCTTTAAGTTTTACACAGAGGTGGTTCAGGGTGGCTGCAGGAAATAAATGTGGGCATAGGCTGGGCTGGGGTAGTACGGGCATCCCAGTGCCAATCTGAAACTGCTGACATCCAGTAAAACTGTTTTAAGTTTTCCAAGTAGGAAGGTTTCCAGCAATATCAGGACGGTAATTAGCGATTGATTTTCATTTGGCAGCTTGCCACGTGGCCAGAGTGACAGACACCAGAACTCTTTAACACATTTAATGGGATTTTTCCTTCCATTTACACTATCATAAATTACAAAGCATATTTCACTTCACAAAATAAAACCATTTCCAGATCATTTTTATGACAGTATTAAGTAGTACATAACCTACAACAAATAGTCCTGTAAAAGGCAGGAGGATCTATGGAAGTATTGGGAACTCAGACTATTTAGCATTTGCTCTGCAATCTGGGTTAATCTATCTAGCCCTTAGTTATTTCTCTAGAAGACGACAAATTTACAGTCATACCCTCCACCTCCCTTCATTATCATAGTTACACATATTTTTCAATTTGAATAGAAACATGTGCTCCCTGAAATAATTCAGGAAACTGCATCACTGAGTTACCAAGCATATGATACAAACGATCAAGATGAGGGATTATTATAATTTTTTTTTTGTATTGAAAATTGAGTTTGGTAGTAAAGTATGTTGATCTATACTTGCAGAAACATCTCATGCTGAGAAACAGTTTTAACATTAGGAATAAGTTGCAGTTAGACTATGAACTCTGTAGGTCAATGTTTGTGAGGGGAGAAAAATATTAAAATTTGGTAATAATTAAATTTATCAACTCCCACATTTCCTACACATTCATTCTTTTTTTTTTTTTTTTTAAACAAACCATCAGGAAACACATTCAAGATAAATACCTACATTTTTTAGCAGATTTACTGTACGTTTATAAATACAGAAACATGACAAAACATAACTCGATTTTTACAGAAAACCCAAATCCTTCATAATTAACCCAAAAAAGTGCTAACTTTTCAACAAGGCCAGAAAATATCCAGTGTCCCAGAATCACTTAATGTACATATTACCGTAATCCAAGAAAAATCTGGCATGTGAACTGATATTACCACCAGGACTATTGAAAAATTCTCAATTCCATATTTTACATGGGAGCACCAAAAAGAAAAAAAAAGGAAAAAAAAGGATAGAAAATACTATATGTTTCAGGAAATTTCAAACAGCTAAAAGTGTACAGTCTTAGGAAGCTAGTGCCTAAATGCAAGGAAACCTAAGGAAAGCTGGAATACACACAAGAAAAGAATTCTTCTTTAAAACACTTGTAATGAAAGAGGTATGTCAGGATAATACTGCATGAGTGGTAATTGTTTTCAATATATCATAGCAAAAATGCAAAAATGCAGGAAAGAATTACATGGAAAATAATCAATGCACCGCATTGATTTATAGTTTGTTAAAATAAAATGCCATTCTTTCAGATAGGTAAAGTAAAAATATCTTTATAATATAGGTTCTGTTTCACAATTGACATATATAATTATGTCTCATGGAGAGGGAAATGTATAGGCGTATACAAGTAACACTGATTAAGTACCTTTTTGCTTCTCTAGCCATATTAAAATATGTTTTGTGTTTCTTAATAAGTTAACAATAAAATTGTTTGCAACTTCTCAAAACAAATATACATCTGAGGCAAGGCAAAAGATACAAGGTAAGAGGATTTTTTCTGACCTTTTTTTTTTCCCTTCTACAAAAAGGCATATGTCTATGAGACATAGGCTTTCCCTAAACATTTTGGCATCCATCTGCAACTTTGCAGAAATTGAAGTGCAGTCAAGGAACTTTTCCTTCATGTTTAAAAAAATTTAAAGAAATGTTGTTTTTCCTTCCAACTAATTACTTTAAAACAAATGGCTTTGAATGCCTCTCTTTCTCTAAAAGAGAACATCTTCATTTTCTATTAAAATCTGCACAATTAACTTCTGGTACCGCATGTCATTCAGCGTAGCAAGGGTACTGTCCTCTGGAGGTCTCATTAAAGTAGGCCCAAACACTATCCCCAGGTTTTCAGCATTCATAAAATTCTCCTTTTCATGCAAGGTAACTCTAAAAAAGAAAAAAAAAAAAAGAAAAAAAAAGTAATTAGTTGTTTACTTCCCAGAAGCAAAGAAGATATTCATTTTAATCTGTAGTCCTGCTTCACGTAAACATTGGTATTAAGTGGCATTTTTTGGTAACAATTTTTGCTTTCACTCAATACAGTAACTGTTTCCACAGCAAGTACAATGCTGTTTCGGTGGGGCTGTGAGTTCTAGTGTCTTTAAACACCCCTTCTGTAACCCTTAAGTGATTTTTTTTTTCCCATGTAGCTATCTGTTAGGGAATAAGAATTAGGGGTAATTGCTTTTTTGGAAACCATAATCATGGTTTAAATGATGACGTATGGAGCAGTCCTCTACAGTAACTACAGTTCTCTGTCGTGTTGTACTGGAGGTGTGGATGTGCTTCAGGGATATGAACCCAGATTTTCTTTTGATCACCAGTGATCCCCATGCTTCCAGCCTGCAGGAACCCACCCATTCAGGCATTTCTGCCTTGCTGGCTGCCTCAGGCCAACCAACACCTGAGGGATTCCGATCACTTGCTATACTTTAGGAGCAGTCCACAGAGGCAGCTTGCTGAAGTCAGACTGCTACAAACGCCATCTCTCCTTGACAGAGAGCAGAAGTGCTTCTAGGAAGGACCCTGGGCTGTTTTGTTCCCTGGCACGGGTCATAAAATGTAAATATTAAAAAAAAAAAAGGCTTCATGTGGCTGGAACAAACACAGACTGCCAAGGATGCAGAGAAGTCATCCCTTAGGTCTGCTGGGACATGCAAGATGTGCTCAAGGGTTTCCTCCAGACAATAGGGCTGTGATCATCAGTGTTGTCCCAGCAAGCCTTTGGCATTGGGGTTTGGTCCTGAGGGTGCTCCTGCATTGCAGTGTAGGGACAGCCGTGGTCCTTTGATGGGTGACCATCCCTCATGGACCAGATACTTGCCGTTATGAAGTAGAGCATGGGTGAAGTTTCACACCTCCTCCACACACAACTCCTCTGCCAGGGTGGAGCACATCTGGTTTTGGAGCCAGCTCTCCTGGCAACAGCTGAGACTGGCCTTGTCCATGGCAATTCCCAGCTGGCTGGCAGTTAGGCAGTGGGTTCCCTCATCCCATTAGGGGAGCACAGAGGATGAAACCAGAAGTAATCTGGTCTTCCCTTGTTTGCAAGGTCCTCATATGACTGGGCTTTGCTTCTGTCACAGAAAAATACTCTTTGCTTTCAGGACAGAAATCTGTTAGTGCCCATACTCACAGATACATCACCACCTTCCAGTGCAGAAGGCACATGTTGCCTGTGCTTTGCAAGGAGAAAAGACAAACCACGGCTGCCTAGCCCAAGCCACATCTGGCTTGCAGCCCCCTGCTTGCCACCCGTGGCTGCAGGCAGCAGAGACGTTGACCAGCACAGCTATGTAGTGCCACATACATCTTCCTGGCACCTCTGTGCAGGAGCGTGGCTTGCTGCACGGCCTGGGGTGAACACAGAGAAGGTTCACAGCTTCCCTGACACGTCAGCGTGGATGGAGCTGTATGTATTTCGCCACAGGGGGGACTGCTCATGCTATTTTATTTCCTCCGGTTTTGAGCAGAAAGTTACCAGAAAGATAACTGCAGAAAAGAATTAATTAATTGCCTGACAAGCTCATTTTTCATCACTGACATTGTCCTCTGCTGGATTTTCCTGTGCTTTTAACAACAACCCAGTGCAGGTTCTTTTCTGTTGAGAAACCAGGCTGGTGTAGAGGCTGTGATCCTGCAGCCCTTTCATAGTGACTCCACTACAGAAGACCTGAGTCTGAACCTGAAGATCCTTCCCTCTTTCACATTCAGACATCTCTGACAGATCTGCCATAGGAACTGACCTGTGCTTGATTTCCATGTGGACACTGAAAGCTACAATTTAGGAAAGGAGAGGAAATTCATTGTGTGACTTGCAGGTATCTGAGACAGAAAGCTTCATCAGCTGTTTGGACTATTTTGTCTCATGAGTAGTTCAGCTCAACCACTGAACCAAAGCCTGGACTGCAGTTCGTGGAAAAGAAGGAAGGCAAGTCAATACTTGGCTATCAAAAATTTGATTGAAGGACAGGAAAGTATATCTGTATGCAGGTCTCTGGCGTGTCTACAGCCTTCTTAAAAGCCAATATGGTTCATCCTGAGTTGTCCACACAGATGTGCTGACAAGGGTGGGTGTTTGCACATCTCATTTCTGCAGATTGTGAAGAAGCTCCAGCACACCCAAGTAATGTCTCACCAAAAGGAAAAATTACTCAGTTGTAACAACCTGAGCCTATGTAAAATGAGGAAAATTCTCTGCATAATGAGAACCTGATTGAGCATGAAATGCACTTCACACAAGCTCTCTGATGCAATTTTACATGAGTTGAAATCTTTTTCTTTTCAGGTTGGCATTAATAGTGTAGAATAGATAACCCAGAAAATAGTCCAGATCTGCAACCGTGTTGCAAAGAGTGGGACAACTAAGAAGAGATCCGAGACTCGCTGTATGAGAGTTGAGCAGTTTTGTTCCTCCCCTAGTCCCTTTTCTCTTGTGTCCAAGTAGCACCATAAACTTTAACCAGAGAAAAGGGCCATCTTGGGTAATAGACACTTTAACAAAGGCCTGCTTTGAGATGGCAGTCCCAGTCTTTACTCAGCTTCAGTTTTAAAAAAATTACAAAGAAGACTTCCTGAGGCATGGAAATACCCAAAGTAGCAAAGTGGAGTTACCATGGTTCTGAAAAACATTTTTACTTGAAATTAGTGAAAGTGGGGCATCCTCTTTGTAGCACTTCATAATTTTTCTAGGTATCTAGCTGAAAACTTGCAAAACACGGTAGTATATTCCCAAGTCATTTTCAAAAATGAAATTCAGGCACTTTTGAAAATTTTGCATGCCTTACGAAGCCTTGTGTATGCCTTATTTATGTGTAAAGAAGCTTTGGAGAGCAAATGAGGCCGAGTGTGTTTAAAACTCAAAGAGATATACCTGGTATTGCTGTTTTGCCTGTATTGCTTTTACTAGTCATATAAAAACAGGCCCTGTTTGATTCTTGGCTTAATTGCGATGTGAGCAAACAACTCGTAAGAGACAGCTCTTTACTTTTAGAGCTATCTATGGTTCAAGAAGACAATGGAGGAGGTAAGGGGAGGCAGAGGCAAAGCACAAGCAAGTGACTTACTGCAGCACATCTAGCACGTCTCTGAATCCCTACCATTCCTGTATTTTTCAGATATTATCTGCCTCAGAGAAGCGTAACAAATCTCAATTAACTCTTCAAAAGGTTTACAATGATCTGCCAGCAAAAGGATCTATGCTATATGTGCACATAGCCTGTATGTGTTTACACAAACATAGCGTGGCTGTTTATTTGTAACATTATTGTTTTAGTGGCAGGGCCACTAAATGGCAGCTTTATTGGTACTTTCAGTAATATCTCTCTTTCAAAGCAGAAAATTGTGAAGCTCTTCAAGAATTATCCTATATGCCAATTGACTCACTTTTTGAGATGAATCATTAGGTATCTAAGTGTCTCGTAGTGAGCAGCAGGGAGTAACATCAACACTTCATGTATTGCTTCTAGTCGTTCATCAGGATTGGAGATTTCTGTAAAAACACCAAACAGGATTAATGTTAATAGAGCTTTCTACTTGTAAACACCAATAATTCAGGAAGCTAAGTTATTATTATCGTGTCATTTACAAGCCATTGACTGTTTTTGGAGGAATAAATATTAAACTTGGAAATATGGAGCTTATCAGCAACTTTTGCATCCTCAAAAAAAACCCCAAAACCAGGCTTTACAAAGAAATCAGCAACAGAGATCACCCAATAGTCCTCTCTATGGTCTGTAACTATATCTACAGGACTCTATAGGCACAGTATCTGAGCTTCGTTAAGTGCTTCATAATACTCTGCCTAGAGCTGATTTTTTGAAATCTTACATAAGATTACTTCCATTAGCTTCAACACCAGAGGGGAGTGTGGCTATATGCTTTAGAGACTGTGCTTGAATATTTAAGTTTACCTAGAGATTGAAATGATATGGAATTGCATAAATGAAGATTTCTGAACATCTTTCATATGTAGGTATCAGGTATTGGAGAGCATCAGTGCTTATCTGACAATCTCTCTCTGAAAATCCAAGCAGGATTTACATGCATTTTACATGAAAAGTATGGATTCCTAAGCCCTGAACTGAGACAGAGTTATATTTGCTGTATGACTTTCCATACAAATGGCACAGGGAGCCTGAAATTTCAGAAGATTAAGAATCTTTATGACCTGCTTTTAAGAGATTGGTGTATTGATGGGATAGGAATTGCTTCCTCTGGGCATGTTCTTTACAGGACAAGTGACGAGCAAGAATAATTTCTCTGCCAAGGAGGAAGAGGAGAGTGCAGAAGAGGGGAGTGCCAGGTGGAGTAAGGCAGAGGGGAAAGGAAGGCAGCACAGGCATGTAGGCAGAGCACTCTGCCTGCTGCTTACCCATATATGGGTGCCATGTCAAAAATTTTTGAAGAAGAAACCAAGCTACTTCTTAGGCAACTCAGTTCTTTGACTTTTTTGGCTAATAATCTGATTTTAATGCAATCCACCCGGTGAGCTTTCATTAGGGACTGTCATTACGTAGAAGGCTGTGCCCCGGAGAGCAGAATTTGAGGCGCATCTCAGCTCGCTCTGCCAACATTATGGCAGTGAATGCTGCTGTCCTCCTCTCTCTCTGGCAGTGTGCCCCACGACCTGCTGGCTCTGGGCAGGGGGCACTGCACGTGCCTCCCATTTGGACATGGGCTAGATACTGTAGGACATGATGAACAGAGGATGTGCCCAAACTGTGAGGCAGGTGTGGTTTGTGGTTTGCTCTGACCTCATTGCTCTGATCTCTCACCAACTGAAGCAGTGGACCTGCTTGTCAGTGGTGCAGATTTGTTGCCAAAGAAAGCCATGATATAGGAGATGGGGAAATGGGAAGCATCCTCAAGGCTCACCACTGTCTGCTCATCCCTGACCTGTTGCAGATCACCCAGTCTCGCACGTGTCTGTGGCTGTGACACCAGCCCTGGGATGCTGTACCTGCACGATGTCCCACCTGCGATACCGCTCAGGCAAAAGCTTCATGTGAGAGGGCAGTGATGAACAGAACAACACCCTTGCTTCCAATCTGTTGCCTGTCTTTTCTGTTTCTTTAACGTGGACAGCTTTATGGATGGGAAAAGTAATTAAAGATTGTTACAAATTGCTATGCAATACATACTCGCTGCCTCTATGAACTTGGAATAGGTGTCATAGGTGATGACGGGAATCGGTAAGTCTCTGAAGTACAGCTTCAGTGCTCCAGCAATGATGTTTATGTCTGGATAAATACTGGCAGAAATATCAGCCTTGTCACCATCTGGAAGAGGAGGAAAAATTCATTTTGAAATCAGGCTAATTCTGACTGAAGCAAGGCGAGGCTTCTAATTCAGATTTATTGTGCCCAACCTAACAAGAAAAAAACATCCTGAAAGCATTTGGAAAGCTTTAATGAGAATATATTGCTACCACCTTACAGTATATGAATGAAGAATGGTAGTTTCTTTATCTTTTAGTAAATGACTTATTTGCTTGCATCTTTGGGAGACGCTAGTGATTACATCAACAATATTTGTAGTGTACCATCTCACACAGGATTTTTTAATATTGGAGGAAAAATCATATTAATAATATATTTATTGAACTTGGCCTGCTTAAACACTGAAAATAAGCTACTAATAACTTGTTCCAATGCTGTATTTTATATCTGCAGATCAATGCACAGGAGTATGAACCATTCTTTTAATTTTTACTTGGGGAAGCAGAGGCACAAAGAAATAAAATAAATTTCCCATGACCCTCAGGAAACCAGGAGGGAAAATCAGGGTAAACATCCAAATCTTGAAAGTCCTGCACCAATCTATCTATACTGATTAGCTAGTAATTTTTCTGGACGTCCTCTAATGTCTTCATATTTGACTTATTTATTTATAGCAAAGATTTGAATTTAAATAGACATGCTATGGCATTTAGCTATTCAATTTATTCTGAAATGCGGATCGCAATTTGTTAAATGAATATGGATACTTATAATGGATGAACAGCTAAATAGATGAATTATGCAACTGAAATGACTTACATTTTATTTGCCACATATTATAACACAGTTAGTCAGAACTCCATATGGAGCACTTTTAATCACTTGGGCTTAACATTTAGTGTTGCTGGTAAGCCCTTGACCAACATATGGCTTGCAACAAGTCACACTGCAAGAACTAGCATCAAGCCTGGGTCACTCTTATTTTTTCAAGTTCAAATGACTACCTAGTTCTCTAGTACCAAGTACCCTTATACCCACATTTTATTCCAGACTGAGAAATTCTGCTTTCCTCCCCTTGAGGGGCCTATCCTTGATGGTCTTCCAGTAGAAAGACCAGGTAGGACACCGGTCAAGTAGGAGCTCAGGCTGTCTGGATTTAATCTCCAGCCTCACCTCAGGCTTCTTTGAGATCAATTACACCCCTATAGTCCTTATTCCCCACCTTTCAAGTGAGCACCTCCTTTGCAGGAAGTGGTGAAGATCAGGACCATAGGGGTGATGTGAGGTTATGCTTGCTTGAACAACGGAGAGGAGTTTGCTTCTATCTGCCAGGAGATGCAAGCTCAAGCTCGGGCTGTTGCCACTGAGGCACTGACAAGCCATCACCTTGCTTGTCTTGCAATAACTAGTGCTTGTAGACATGCCCTGATACAGACAGATGAGTGGGTGTGTGTTTAAGATGGTGATAAAGGCTTCCACAGCAGAGTAAAAGAGTTTATATTGATTGTAGACATTTTATACAAACCTATGGCATTAATCTTGAAGGGATATGTCCTGTCCAATGTATGCACATAATTGTCATTAGGACTAATAGCACTACATGTTCTCATCAAGAGGAGATTATATGCTTAAGTGTTTAAAACAAGTAGCCTTTCTTGATGCAGCTGAGCAGTCTGAATACATCCATCAGCATTTAATTTAATACAGCATCAATAAGCCCTAGGAGGATGTTTACACTGGCCCAATCTTTTGTTTAATCCACACGTTCCAGGCACGGCAGCATTAGTCTTGTAAAGCTTTGTGTGGAGGGCTCTATTTAATTGATGGACACTGAGCACTCAAAATGCTCCACTGAAAACAGATACCTCCAAGGAGCCAGCAGCTGCATCAGAACAGATATGGCAAAGCAGAACGTTGCATCTATTATCCAGGTCACCAGTACACTAAATGGAAGTGTTATTTATTTAGTACTTTTACAAAGCAGCCCAGCAAGCTTCCTTAAAGGGGCAATTCAGCTAGAGTTACTTCAAACCACAATGTACTTCAAGCATACCTCTTATTTACACACGTGCATACTGTAGGAAAAGTGCATTAATTCCCAAATCAAAGATTTTTCTCGACAGAGACAAATGTAAACCCATTGGAAACACAGTGAAGACTATTTTAAAGTGAATGTAACAATATATCTGTCTGAAGTGGGTATGTACAGGAAGATAAATTTTTATTTTCTTTTGGTAGATTTTGGATTGTCTTTTTTTATTCCCCCCTTTCAGATCCAGCAATTGAAGACACTTGACAGGCTGCACTCATTTCTTATCCTCACCAAAATCCTGGGTTTGTGTTTTTATTTAAACACACTTAAAATTCAAGGAAGAAAAGTTAATTCCTTGCCAATAAAGTCATGACATACTTCACAGAGGATCGTCTGCCATAGCATACTGTATGAACTACATCTATTTTATATGGTACCTTCTACATTACCACAGTCATTTTTTTAAGTCTTCAATACAGTAACTTTCCTCAGATTGTAATTAGTATTTTCAGTATCTCTGCAGTTGCCACATGTTAATACGATCTTTTTTTTTATTATTATTCTGGATTACAAGCATATAGTTCATTTCAGCTTTATAAACCTAATCCTACACAAACTGTCATTTCTCTTTCCTTGTTACTTTGACTGTCAACATTTTTGGTTGCATTATGTTGAAGTTTGAATATTTGAAGACAAAGAAAATCTTTATTCTGTTCCTTAAAGGTTTTACTGACTTTGGATGCCATGGAAATATATATCAGTAGTTATTAGAGAATAAAATGGAATAAGTATTACGTTCTGAAAGCCTTAGCTATGCCTTCTGAATATGGAATTACATTTCTACTATTTTTCCTTTTTCCTTAGTGCTTTGTTTTTATTGCACAACCTTTGCCATGCTAATGTGCTTCTGTGATTTTTCCTGGATTTGGCATTTGACGGGATTTCAGCTACACTGGCAAAAGAGTGTGAGTATGAGTTAGGATGCCTCTAAGTCCTCATGTAATATTTAACAGCATAATATTTTTAGCAAGTGTATTGTACCAGCCAGTCATACAAACAAATGGGGGGACAGAATGGTGACAATGGCAGCTCTGTGCATAAAGCACACAATGGGGGTTTTCTGGATGCCACAACGCCACAGCTCAACAATGCTGACAGAGAGCAACTGTCATTCTACAGCACCAACATTCACCAGATTAAATAAATCCACATTATTCCCCTCCTTCTAATTACAAAAATCACTAAAATGGAACATTGTCAGTGCCTCAGAGAGCCTAACGCTAATTTACAGTAGGGGTATTTACACTGCTTTGGCTTTGGAAGGGAGCCTTAGTTTAAATCAGATGAGATTCTCCCTGTTTTAAAACCAACTATCCCAGTCTCATTGGGCCCAAATAATATTATGTGGGATGCCATTCTCTTCCTGAGCTGTTGACTTTCAAACCTGCCTTTCCTTTTCTGTTCTCACTACAATTATTTGGAAGCCACAAGTGAGAGTCTGCTTTGTCAAGGCAGAATGAGTTAGAGGGAGGGCTGGATTCTTATCAGTGTCCCCCTTCAGCTGCACATGGAATCAACAGGAGAGGTACCCCATGGCCAGGTCAGCCCTTGCACCTCACCCCTGTGTCATCCTGCCTTCTGCAGCTTGATGAAGAGCTGGTGAAACCGGAAAGCTCGATGGCTTTATTTGAAGGATGTGTCCTGTGCATTAAACAGGAGGGGTCCTCATTTGTTGATTTTCACCACCATTTATTACAAGCTGTATTCCCAGGGATGTAAGAGTGTACTGGCATTCCAACCAGGAGCCTGGGGAATGACTCGGAAACGATGGGCAGGGAGGGACCTCTGTAATGGCAGAGTGCTGTGCTCTGCTGCTGTGTGCACCACACCATATAACCCTTCTTGTAAACTGCTCAACTTCCATTTTAAATCTAGGTAAGGTTTTTATCCCTGCTCTTAGTAGAAGGTTGTTTCACAGCCTTACTTTGAAAAGGTTTAAAAATAGCCTTAAAATTGTCAAACTGAATTAAAAATTTTTTTTAAAAAACTTTTTTAAAACTCCCACAAACTTCACTTTATGGGCAGAGAATGAAATTTGAACAAAAACCTTCCAGGCATTGCTCAAAGTGAGACCTACCACCTGGCTCTCAGCTCCCTTCTCTCCCAGCAATGTCACCTGCGACAGAGATTGGGGATATTCCACATCCTTGGGAGAGTCCTCTTCCTGCTGCTCTGTCTTCTAGAGCTAAGCAGGGATAACTGGGCAGCAGAAGAGAAGTGTTTCCACCTGCGGGGATGGGATGCAAGAGAGGGTGGGGTCCCTGTCTCTCTAAACTTGGATCTGACAGGGAAGCAAGCCCTGAGCTGTCAGGTTGGAAGCATCTTGCCAATTCAACCTTCTGCCAGCTTACAACTGCCTTCTAGCTCTGCCGACCACAAGGCAGAACAAAAAAATAAAATATCTATTTTGGTTTTCTTTAAATCCCCTCTTGGAAAAAAAAAACCTCAACTCCTTCTGCTTTTCCATCACAGTTCAGGGAGAAAACATTTTCAAAAATGGAAAGTGAAGTTCTTGGCTTCTGTTCTCAGCAATACTCTAGTCATGCAGCTCTCATATCAAGATATTGTTCGCTGTTCCACTGGTTTTAGCATTATTCATGACAACACTCTCTTTTTCCTTTCTTATCCCTTTTCCCCCATGAAGCTCGTTAAAAGAAAATGAAGACAGCTTTTTATCAATTTATGCTCAGTGATTTTCCTCACAGCCCGTATATGCAAACATAGTCCTTGCTTTCTCTGTTTCTGTGTTTATCCATGCTTTTTTTTGTTTGGAAATCCATTACTGTTAGTGACTTACTTTTCCTGTTCTTAGGTGCTACCTTCTTTGCCAGTAAATCACCCTTTCTTTTTTTGCTGTGGGTCTACTTCAGGTGTGTATTGCCACTAGTTTATGCCATGACTATTGGCAATAATAAAAGACAGGCTGTCTGTAAAACTGAACTGGCTCCAACAGTTTGAAGCATTTGCAAAGGGAACTACAGCTGCAGCAGTGTTCAAGTCATGCTCAGACATAAATTTCCATCTGCTTTCTTCAAGCTCTTCCCTTTTCAACCTGTGCTTCTCCTTCTGGTTCTGGTTGGTACACTTACAGGAGAATTAACAGACAGAACAAAAGGGTTTGTCAGATCTACCTGCAGGGAGCAGAGTGGGACTTATGGGGACTGTGACCCTCTCAGTAGGACTGCTTCATGTGGCACGTCTGCAACGTGCATCTTCCTATGATAGCAGTCATATCACTGCACATCTCTTTCACCCAAACCATGGCTGCCCTATGCGTATATATGTGTATGTTCACAATTGCAACTTCCAACACATTTGAAAACATGTTGGATTTTTTTTTTAACGGTATTTCAGTATAGCATGAAAACAGTCACTTTGGCAATTCCTACTTAGACTTTCTTTGCCAGTGATGCCTGCGTGACAAACTGTCTCCAAAGGTACAGTAAGTGTAAGACATGCCACCCATGGACCTTGCTGGCCCTGTCCAGCCTCCCCTGGTGCCCCCACACCTCCTGGCCATGGGTCCCCAGAGTCCTAGTCCCTGCCTAAATGACTTTGTAGCTGTCTCCAATTGGGTCATGGCTATGCCTGTGCCTGGCCATGCACCCTTCTGGTTGGTACTCTGACCCTCTGGCTTGACCTGGACCTGCCTCATCCCCACAGGCTTGCAATCACTGGCTGTGTCTGACCCTATTCCATAACACGGCAGAGGTAATACCTGAAAAAATTAAGCAGTAAGGAAAACACTATTTATGGGAAAGAAGAAGAATATTTATATAACTTCTTAAATGTACTTAAAAGTGTGTTTTCCATTGATGAAAGCCCTACTCTGAACCCACTTCCTATATACTTAAAATTAGTCCTGTGTGCGAGGACTGTCTGCACAACCAGAACCCAGATAATCAGCTAAATCAATTCAGAAGGGCTACTACGATGGTAATTTGGCAGTTTTTTAATTATTAGTTTTTCAATATCTGTACAACCAGTCTCCCCAATGGTCCTCTCATCTGTTGTGCAGATGTAATCACAGGCACAGTGGTGCAGTGCTTTCTACAAGGCTACATGCAGAGTGACTTCCCAGTTGGAATTCCTGGTTCTTAAACTCATAAATAGATTATCATATCATGAAGCACTGAGTCTATTAAAAATAGGACTAAGAACTTTCTAGTCTTGTACTTGACCTAGGAGCTTAGGCTGTGCTGCTAGGTTGAGCAATCATCCAGTTCCCTGAGCACTTACCCTACAGTTATCTACTGTTTAATTATTCCTTCCAACTATGAAACAGGATTTTTTCTTATGAAAAACACTACAGATTAATTTAAGAACTCGGAAAAGACTCTGTACTTCTGCTTATATGCCAGTTTTATTACCATGGTACCTACATAAATCCAAAACAACAGAAAAGTCCAAGAACTGAAAGCTTAGAATAAAATTGTACAAGATTAAAAAATGCTATACCTCGATCAAAGGCCATTTTCACATCTTCAATGTGCTCAGTGAAGCCTGAGACTCTGTAGAGGCCCTCAGACTTTAAACCTGAAACAAAAAGTTCTTGATTAACTTTGCTTCAGTAACCAACAAATATTCAGACTTACAAAAAATATAGCAACAGATCTAGTAAGTGTATCAAAATATTTAATTGTAATGTGAAACTCTGGAACATTTAAGGAAGGATCAAGATAATTTTAAATTGTTTTCTAAAGCATTAAAGAATTTTAGAATTTCTACTTCCTGATTTCGTTAGTTTCAACACAGTTGATTATGTTAGAGGAAAATATTGCAATTTGCTAATGGTGGGGCATGCGATGTTATCATGATTTATTCATTTTATGTAGGAGATTTTCCTGGATTTGGCTATAATTAATAAAGCTTTAGAGGTCTCCTTTCCTTTTCCTAGTTGCTTAATTGTAAATAGCAATGCAAGTAAGAGACCACCTTTCCCTATGAGCACATTTGTTCCCAGTTTTCTGTCCTCTTTTATTTATACACTACTGATAGAAATGATGGATACTGTTCTTCTCCACATCAGTACATCCCTTTCTGCAGTTCTTTCACCACCTGGTCGCTTGTTCCACTCTCCCTCCACTGCTCCACACCAGGATGAAATGCAGGGTAGCCCAGCACAGCAGGCACAGTGGAGTTACACACACATTATTTATTTTAATCCCAGATCTCCTTATTGTGACTATGCAGTGTTAACCTACTTATATGATCCAATATGCTTGGTTTTCTTAAGAATGAAATCAGTATCTTATATAGTTCTACAGCAATTAAAGCAAGAAATGTAAAGACATTGAAAAAAAACAGAGAGCGGGCAATAGATTTTATCTTAATCAATAAATGTACAAGTAAGTGATTAGATCTCAAATGCAGTGTGGCTTTCTGCTATATCATCAGAGTAAAGCTCTTCTGTCTATGTCCAAACTATTCTTTCTATTTGTCTCTGCAATGATGATATAATCCTGGTAGAGCTTTACGGAGCAGTACAGGGGATTTACTTGTAAATCTTTGATTCATTTCAGTAGATGATGTGTGGCTTTGAAATCCCTATGGCTGGTATCAGTGTGTTGCCATGCAGATTACTGTGATGCCATGAATTCTACATTATAAGATTCCTGTGCTGGAGCTATGACTAACAGGGAAATTTGGCTTATTGGGCAGCACAACATACACATTTGCTATCCAAAGCAAAAGTATGTGATTATCACTGTGTTGTGTTGGAGGGGTTATGGTATTTCTCCAATCTGGCACACTTCTGTGTAGCAAAAACCTGCCACAAGCTGGAGCTTTGGCTGTGACATGGCACCCGAGCCACAGCATCCACCAGTCAGTAGCAGAGCATCATGGCGAAACCCTGCACAGTGTGTGACATACCACAAAACGTCACAGCCTGTGACCTCCCCTGTCTGAGTTGCTTCCGGTCACTCCTGTTCTTTTGTCCATGTCTGTAAAGGTTATTAATAATGGGTTTGATTCAAACCAATTACTCTGAAACTGTAAGTGTCTCTAGGTATGTTGAAAGAAAATAATGAAAAAAGACAAATAAATATGAACTTAAAGTTCACTTAAAAGTTCACCCCTTTCAGAAGTGTAACATAATACATGTTCTGACATGTTTTCAGAAAGCATTCCAGAAAATTGCATTATGAAATGTCATGATTCCATTTCCCTAGCTAATGCAAAGCAATGTATTGCCTACACTAAAGAAAAGCACCTTCTCTCATTCTGTCCTCAGTGTGTGTGAGTGTACTACCCTGTCCTAGCTTAGCGTGTAATTCAAGTCATCTTCGTTTAATTGTATCTGCCGCTTTCTTAAGCACACAAACCTCTTGCTTCGATCTCTCGAATGCAGGAATCCACAACCATCGGCCTCTGGGTATTGTGGGCTTTCACCAGCGTGGTGAGATCGCAGCAGTAGACTCGCTTTATCCTCTTGAGGTCTGGTTGGCAGTCGTTGGGCACGTATTTGGAGCACTGCTTATGTACATTCAACCCGCAGTCTGCAAACAAAGTTAGCCAGGTTAATTAATCAATGCTAACGCTGATGGGTCTTGGCTAACAATTTATTTCCTTGGGCCACATGAAGCAAGGGGCATAACCTACTCATCAATCAGCAACGCTAGAATAAATAAATGGAGTCGAGAAGGACAAGCATGGGAATCTCCTGTACAAAACTTATGCTGGGCAAAGTGAACTCCAGCATAGTTATTAAAAAAACTATTAAAGCTCTGGATGTCCTTCACACAGCTCTGAACTGGAGGTAACTGCTGGTGCTGTCAGGGTCAGTTCACTGCCGGACGTGTCATGGTTGCATTTGAAAGTGTGGGGGACTTAACTTGTGGGTATTTTAGTTCAGCCTTTTGTAAAATTAGCACGGTAATGTCTGTCTTCTGCTGGGCATCTTGTGGCTTAGTGCTCCTAAAGGGACCTGCGATTCATCTCAGCACTCAAATTATGACAGTGCTTTGAGCTAGTGAGCCTCCCTTCCTTTTCCCCACTCCTGCATTTTGGCTTGCTCTGCCACATCAGCAGCCTCCCCATCCCTGTCTCATCACTTCACTGGCAACAGAAGTGACCCCTGTGTTTAGTCTGCAGGTCAGTTTAGGTATATAAAATGCTGTGAAAGGCATGATGTAAACCAGAGTGATTCATTCTACAAATGGTTATTGGTGTCTTACTCCAGAGTCAAATCCTACTCTTGGTTGCATGGGTAGGTTTCATTAACATCACCACTTCATCTCCACAAATTGAATTTTTCTAATAGATTTAAATATTCAGCCAATTGAATGTATAAGCCTCAGTAAAATAAACACCACCAACATCAGTTACATTATCTCAGAGAACTGCGATTCCTGTTTTAATGCCTTCTCTGTCATGCCCACTCCTGACAGTACCTTTTGGGCTAACTCAACATGTCTAATATCCTCACTAACAAGTTAGTTACTATTTTTTCATGTTGATTTACTGCCTGAGATACTAAAAATGTAAATATGTCTTTATCACTTGCAGCACATTTCGATATTATTGTCTATAAAATATTAATCAAGCAAAATCATATCATCACTGCAAATACACCTACACATTTCATGGAATGTGTGGGTTTTGTGTGTTTTTCCTTACAGTTATTACTGCATAAGATATTATTGTTCTGCAAAATCTAAACAAATGTGAGCAGCTGCAGTTAGGATCCTCCCTATATTGAGAGCTGTTCTCCAAGCATGTGAAGTTAAATCCAAATGCATCTGTCTGCTTAGAGTTAAGTGTTGGTAATTTAATGAGTGAGAGTATTATGTTTCACACTAAATAAATAAACCTTTTCATAAGTTTAATATTTTATGTATGTGAACAAATACAGCCTTATGCATTAGCGAGATCGGTGTTAGCACACTTGTGTTTAAGATCAAATAGCCTGAAAAGCAAACTGCTATTAATTTTCCTCTTTTTCAATGTCCTTCTCATATTCTTTGTGTTACCATTATTCATTTACAGGCAGAAAAGATGTAGAAGTACCTGAGACTGCACTTATTGGAACTGTGCATTTCTGAAAGGTATTTTGACCCTTTGAACTGCTGTCTAAATTTTAGGTAACCTCCTCTGCCCCTGAAAGGCAGATGCTAGGGTCAGATGTGTTTGGTGCCAGCCTGAGATCTGGAACGGCCCAGAGGTCAGGGCAGGGAGAGGTAAGAGGGAAGCATATTCAGGTGAGATATTGAAGGGATTGAAGGTTCATAGAAAGAAGTTATGAATCCCCATTTCCAATGCACCAAATACCATTTCACTTGCTGAATCCAAAAACGTAATGACACCATAAAGAACAATTCTTAATGTATACACCAAGGGATATGCATGACCAAAGGGGATGTCACCTTCAGCAACCAAGGGCTGGTGGCTCCACTGCTAAACCAGCTAATGGGGAAAATGTCAGCCTTTTAACTTGTGTGGGAAGCTTTCTTGCCCTGTTCTGTAGAGTGATCCTACCCAAGCTCCTGCAGGGAGGGCTGGCTGGGGGTGGAAGGGACATCTGAGCACTTCAAGAGACAGACAGAAAATGTTGAAGGGCTACCTGAACACCTCACTCCCTGAGCGATGAGACCCCACATGAAGTTGGCGCAGTATTCACACCAGTGTGGACCTCGAAACGTGTGGACCTGCAATACAAATGGAGGGGAGAAAAAAAGAAAAGAAAAAGAAATGGGGTCACTAGGAGGCAGATGGTTTGACAGATGGAACAACTGAAATTGATAAACAACAGAAGACTCAGTACAAGTAAATCTTCAGCAGACAGTGCCCACATCTTTCCAAAGCCTAGATGAAATAAACCATGGGAACATAAATTTGCTTTGATCTTGAAGTTTATCTTTCAATAGGCTTAACATAACAGAGAACTGGGCTGTATATGGCACTGAAAACAAATCGGTTTTGCTAGCTGAAATTTTAGCTACAGCGGAGAGGAGGAAACCAGGTTCTCTAGTCAAAGGAGAAAAAAAGTAAAACTAATAATCCAAGGAACTGTAGTCAATGCTTTTATTTGACTAGTTCAAACAAAACAGGATTCAAACACTGTTCAACAGATCACTTTAAAGTAGGGGAAATGCAGTGACAGAAAGTCCCTTTGAATGCACCATGTTTTTGTTCCTCATAAACGCGTGTGACCACAGATCTGGTGCAAAAGCCACGTTCCAGGAGCCCCAGGCACATTCAAGCACGCTACGATTATGGTGTAACATGTGCATTTATATGTCTTTCAACATAGAACAAAACTTGGGGTGATTGTTGTGAACTTGTATCAGGGATGGTAATGAATGATTTGTGTGGCCACTCCAGGCAGTGGTTGGGTAATGGGCTGGTTTTGCACACTGGAATACATTAGTGATAAAAGCAAATGACACCCTTCCCCATTCTAGTAAGTAAACTGAACTCACATAGGGAAAAGATGTCAGTAGGCTCTTTTTCAGCAGAGCAAACTTAATTTTGCTACAGCCCACACATGAGTAAATAAGGAAGAATGAAGTGACCTGCGTGCTGACAAGAACCCACGGCTCCCACGCCAGGTTTTGCAGACCACTGCTGCTTCCTCCGTGGCTTTTCCAAAAGCTATGGGAGAAGAACTCTTTTATTTAAGATGTATGTTCTGGTAAAGTAATCATTTAATTTTCACTGAAGAGTAAATAGTGAGGTCTACACCCGTGTGAATGGACATGGTATGAGCTAGTTCTGGCCAGACACTTAATTGAGCTTAACAAAACATAAATCACGCTCACTCAGGCTGCTATTGCTTCCTTTTCCTTCTCTCTGCTCTTGTTTACCCGTCGGGTGGATGGCTGAAAGGCCACTTCCACCCCCTGGGATGGGGAATGCTGCTCTTTACTTTTCATAAAGTAAAAAAAGGTCATTGCCCTTTTCAAATAAACTTGGTGAAGTTTTAAGCCAAGCATTTGGCTTGCTAATGTTTTTGCCCCATTTGTCTTGCAGATCACACCTAAACCAGTCTGCAGTCTTGATGTTCATTCCCCCAGAAGATGAAGCATTTTAATACAGACCTCTTTTTTCTGGTTTAGTGATAAAAATGTGAGCCTGACCACAAATGACTCCTGATGAACTCACCGTCAATAATTGCATGAATAAGCATAAAGTAATAGAAATTCTTCCTCCCTTTTGATAGGAAAGGTCTGAACCAGAATGTTTGACTGGTACTACTTACTTTTTGAAACAGTATTTTACCTCTCTGAAAAATGTGTATTTCTGGAAATCAAGACTTTGCAGTAAAGTTTGAGATAAACAGATATATATATACACACACATCTTGCTCATTTTATACCTTATTTTATTTTGCAGGGTGGGTAGCATGAAATTCAGACACAGCTTATAGTGGGGGTAAATGGCTCTACCTAACGTCAGCTGATGACCTGAGTTTCAGGCATATACTCTATGTGACCTTCAGTCAATATAAAACTACAGATACAACTAATTATGCCTGCATCTTTAACATTTTTAGACTGATAACCACATAATTAGTAAATCTGCACCTGCATTTAATTACGGGTGAAAATCACCTTGTGTGGGAAGGCAGCTAACTATATCTTCTGCTTTGCAGCAGAAGCTTACAAAAGCCAACCTCATGAGAAGTGGTTGTAAAAGCTAGGTCAGGATTTTTAAAACCGCACCATTTTTAAAGTCCATCACAGCTGCAAGGATATTTGGGGCCTCCCTGCTCACTTTACATACAGCTTATTTCAGCTGATCTCGCTGTGGCATATTTAGATAAGGGTAGCTGATTATTCCTGATCTCTCTTGTCATTGATGGGAAACAGTCATCAATGCTGATGGAGGGTTCCACCTGAGAATTGCTGACTGTGCACCCTTCCTTGTTTCCTTCAGCTTCGTGGCCCTCAAAGGTTTATCTCTCTTTATTCATTCACTTCAATTTTTCACGGATCTGCATGTTAGTACAAATGGCAAGTTCCCAACTAATAGGAAGTAACTGAGAAAAGTAAGACTTTGTGGCTTCTGGTCAAGCTGTTCACTATCTCTAACTGAAAAAAAGTGATCTTCAAAAGATTCCAGATGAAGGCAGACAAAAATCTCTTTAGATGCAGTTTTGAACTAAGTCTCTTATAGTTAGCCATTACTTTTAAAGAAATAATGAAGGAAGACTGTTCTTATGAACACATAAACTCAAACGCAGCCCAAAGCTTGCACACAACACTTTTGAATAGTAAATGGGAATATTGTCTGCAGAATTGGCCTCATATCTGTTTTAAACAAGGAGAGTTAAGAGCAGGTCTTAGGTTTATGAGATGGGCTCTTAGGTTTTGCTCCATCCTTTGTAATCACGTCATTACAAATGTCCTGGGCTTAGATTTTTGGAAACAGAATGACAGAATAGTCTAGGTTGGAAGGAACCTTTCACTGTGGAACTTTCACCATCCTGTGGTCTCAGGAGACCTTGCTGTGTACACACTGCATAGGCTTGGGCTGCTTGGGCTCCAGTCAACACATAATTCCAACTTTTAAAGGGAATTTACAGGGAAGCATTTCTTCATATAAACCAAACCCATGATGTTTTAGACTATATACATTTCCTTCATCTTCTTTCCACAATATCTAACTCCTAACTTCTTCCCCCTATTTCCTTCCCAGCTCTTCCAAGGGCAAGTTATTTCTTACATTCATCCTTTCTTCTCTGCTGGACAACCTCACCCTATATTAGATATTCTTACTGCCTTCCTGTGCTCTCACCTTCCCCCTTCAGCCCTCTGGTGGCCTTGCTTCCAAACAGCAGAGCCCCCATGGGTGAGACCTCATGCAGTTTTAGTCTGTGTCTGATCCATGTTCACAAGGGGAGAAACTAAGACCAAAGTTAAGGAGTGCCAATACAGTGGCAAAACAAAATAATCACTTAAGCAATATTGCAGAAACAAACTAAAATTTGCCTTAAATTGAAACGCATGGTTTTTATTTGCATTATATAGTGCTGTTTCTGAGACAATGTTGTTGTTTATCTTTTTTATTTGTGTCCAAAGAAAATAAGAGATTTTTCAGACTTTTGCCTGACTACATGGGGGTTTGTACTCTCCTCTGGACTCCTGCTGAACCTGAGCTCTTTGCAGGGAAGGAAAGCTGACTCCGCTGTTATTTCTGTTTATAATCTTCATGATCTTCACGATGTATGCAAAACCAGACCCAAACCCTTTGTCTCCCAGAAGCAGTGTTTGTCTGTAGTGATTAACACCAGAGGAAATTTATCCCAGAGCCTCCTTTCTCCCAGAAAATCTTCTGACTTGTCAGTAATCAGCTGCCTCTACTCCACTAGCCCACCTGCAAACTGGACTTGCCCATGCTACGGTGGCAAACAGGCACAATATTGTGGTAAATGGATGTTACTCATTCGCTCACTTAGAGCAGCACAGAGGCACTCTCATGAATTCCCAGCCCCAAACTCTACCCTGCCGCCCTTGGGTACGAGGTGACCTCACCACCAGCTGGGACCCCACTGAAGCTGGCAGGTAAAGCACATCTCAAAAAGCCTGCTGGATCCTAACTGTAGAGAGATGCAAGAGGACTTTGGGATCCAGTTAGGCTGACGCCTGCACAGTTACAGAAATACTTCTGTGTTTTTCTAAACAGGGCTTCAGAGATTTATTCTCTTTCCTGAATTATGGTATGTCTCCACTGGCTTATGCAAAGTTGTCCCGCCAGACAGACGCCAGCTCCAAACCTAAATCCATGTGACTGTGTAGCGTGCTCAGGATGAACCCAGCTTAACAAATCAGTCTGGATCCTAAATCTTTTTATGTTCATTTATCTTGAGTGCCTTGAAATTTGGAAGAGGGGCTGAAGGAGAAAGCTCGGATGCTCAGAATGGCATCATTCTCTAAGCTCCAGTGCCTCTTTTTAATTTTTGTATTAGCTTGGAAAGGATGGAGGGAGATCCATCCTTGCTCTGAATGTGTGTCTTGAGTCTGTTTCTTCCTTTTGTTCCTTCTCTCTTCTAGTAGGTAATATCTTTGGTGTAAGATCTATTGAAATCCCATCAGCTTTGCTAAAAATGTGCCCTTCATTTTTAAGATTCTTCATGGCCAAAGGACAACAGCTAAAGAGTGTCTGTTTGTTCATAAAGAATTGCCTATGACAAGATTATGATGGACACTGTGACATGTAACCTTTATCCCCATGAACTGAGATGAATGATACAATAATACACGTCAGCATTCACTTAAAAATGGGGAAGACAACTCTTTGAATGTCTGCAAAATAGCAGTCTCCTTCCGATAAATCCCATACCATCATAGCCTGAGTGCTGTCAAAAGCCATTAAGAATTTTGCACCCAAGACCCATAAAGCCATTCTTTCTCTTGTAAATAATTTCTTAACCCTTCTATGTAACAAAAATAGAATATATTAAAGGAGCTAGACTTTATTTAGCCATCTTTTCAACCTAAATGTTTTGTTCTAAGCATTCTGCCCACAAAAAATTGTTCAACTAGACATGTTTTAATATACTCTTTTGCAAAACTAACTGTATTCGCATAGTGAACATATTTGTTCATTAAGTAAATGTACCAATTTTGACTGGCCTTTCTGGAAAATTTATTTTCTTCAATGTTCCTTCTCTAAGTTTTTTATTTCCTTTACTAGGATAAAAAAATGATTCTGTGCTGTCAAGCTTTTGAATACATATATATTTTAATCATGTGATTTTCCAGTTCAACGATGACTCTTTTGAAACAGAAAAGAACAGAGGCTGTACAACAGCTAGATTGTGCAAACGCAAAGTTAACTGGGCACATGTCCAATTATAAATCAAAGCCAAAACAAGGGGAATTTTGAAGAGGAAAGAATGCATAGGTCAAAGTGGAAAAAAGTCTTCGTCATGAGAAAATATTTTCTACTTAAACTAAAATAGTTTTGATATTAAAGTGATAATGAGGGCAAAACCCAGAAAGAATGAAAGCCGGTTTAATCAAGCAAGAAAACACAGAGTATTTCCCCTGTTTCCTTCAGTGTTGATCAGTGAGATAAATATTGACTTTTCTGTAGACTGTCTCCAGAAGGGGGAATGAGAAGAAGGATGCTATTATTTGCTTTGCTCACTAATACTAAGTTATTGATTTACCACCGACAGCAGAAGCACTGCAGAGGAGAGCAACATCTGCATGGCAGAATATGTAGAAAAATTAGTGAAGCTTTTTTAACAAACCAGGAAATAGGTGAAATAATTTTAATCAGTGCTTCTCCTTTCTTGACAGGCCTGAGATGAATATCATAAAAATCTCTTTCTGCTAATGAGGTGAACTATCCTGACAGTGACCCAGATCAGCATCCTTGAGGAGCGTTAAGTAAACCGAGGTTTCAAAGCTGAGATGCATTCCTTTCTTGTCTCGTTCCTGCTTCTTATTCTCTCTGTATCCATCCTGATAAGCATCAAACCCCAATTTGGCAGCATTAGATACGGTAACTGGCCGGCGTACTCTGAAACCAACACAGTCCTTTGGGCACCACATTTTAGTACAAGCTGCCTGGAAGGTCCGTTTCCAAAGCTGAGTCACTTCCCTGCTGCAGCATGCCAGACACAGCACTTGGGGGAAAAAACCCCTAAGAATCCAATTTTGTATGTATCACAGACAGCAAAAAGATGATCTATTTAAACAGCCCTGTGTTTGTCCAGCTATTTGTTTTAGTTTGACACGCAAACACAAGCTCAGATCCTATAGCTCAGTAGGACTCTGAGGGCATTTCCTTAGCATATGGTGGTTGAACAAAAGCTGGGAGACAATACCACCGCTGCGCTCTGCTTTATTGTTAGGGAGCCCCCGAGCTCCCTCAACTTCTTCTGAAAACAGAAATGGTCCAAAATGTTTGCTGGTAAAAACTACTGGCTTCTGATAATAGCTAGACTTTGAAAAGGGGCCTTTTTATCATTTAAAAATGGGTACACTTTAAGATAAAGACAATCGATATGAAGTACTTCTTTTTTCTGAACAAAAAAAAAAAAAAAAAGAAAACCGAATATGGGCAGAAAGAGCTAAAATGCCAATAAAGTACTGTAGTGAGTAGCAAAACTGTTATCTGGATGAAGTGCCTGTGTAAAAGCATGCAGTCAAGGGAACTTAAAGTAAAAGTAAAATGTTTTTTTCATGACTTTTCTCACAGATAGCATAGATGGCTGCGTGAAAACCCCACCATAGCCAAGAATAAAATGTGAGGCATCAAAACAAAACTTTTTAGCTGAAAATAAAAGGAAGTTGTGCTTACCTTGAAATTGTGTGCTTTTTCATAGTTGAAATGGTTGTCGTTTTGAGTTAAGGCTGCTCTTCTGACCAAGGAGGTGATCTGTGAATAGGCAAAGAGTTTCAGAGGTTGCCACAAAAGTGCCCCCTTGACTCCCACCTTCACCCCCAGGGCCACAGCCAGGAGCTCTTGGCGCTTCCTTCCTCGCTTCGACTTGTGAACAACGGCGCAGTTTTTCTCATTTTCCAGCCACAGATCCTCTGAGAACATAGCGCTGGGATCCCAAATCTTTTCCCTGTCTTCCTCAGCGCCCGGGAGCCTGACTGTAGTCAGCACAGTACAGTTTGTCCAACTGCTTCTGATGTTAGACAGCAGATTTGAAGCAGCTGCAGCCCATTCTGCTGAGACCTCTGGCATGTGACTTGAATGGGCCGTCTTGTGGGACGGAAGGAGCTTCTGCATCTGAATAAGTAACGGCCTGTGCCGTGCGATTTCTTAAGGCAGATGCGTGCCTCCAACAATAGCCCAAATTCATACACCCAGCAACCTTCCCCCCCACCCCCCTCCCGCCCCCCCCAGCCCTCCCTGAGCAGTGAGTGGTCTCCAGTGAGGTGCTGCTGAAATACCGGCCCAGGGCAGGGGGGATGGAAAAAAGATGTTACAGCTTCACGCCCAAATGCATTTCCAGGGATAGAGCACTTCAACTCCACAGCATGTTAAAAATGAACAAACAAACAAAAAAGCCCCAGGAAAGCCCACACAAGCGAATCTGATGCTGCATCCAATTACACTCAGACTGGGAGATTTATCAACCAGCAGTCTGCATGCCAGGAGATTAAGACCTTAAAACCATGATGATTGTTTAATCTTACAGGGCTAAAATATTTTTTTTTTTCATATCCTGTAAAAAGGGAAAAATCTAGCTGCAGCCCAAGAATTAATAGCAGTTTTAGGTCACGTTTTAAACCGGCGCATTTTCTCAGCATGCACTTGGTAGCACAGAGCTGGCTCACTATCAGGGGAAGCTGAAAGCCCAGCTGGGAGGATGCGGGTGAGGAAGCCCCCGAGCCCTGTGCAGTGGTGGGGCAAAGGCAGGGGAGCTTCACATGGAGGTTGTCCATGCACACAGCCCTGTTTGCAGAATAGGGTCTGCAAGGGAGCAAGAGAAGTCATCCTTTGCTCTGGTTAGGTGCATCTATAGATTTGAAGGGGGAAGGTGACTAAGTCCAAGGACAGGTGTGATCTGGAGCCTGACCCACCTGCACTACAGCTTTAAGTGTTACTCTGGGCACCTGATCCACTTCTTCACATGCAGGTAGCTCCTAATCCCAGGACACAGATGCGTGACACCCAGCATCCCCTGGGAAGCATGTTCAGGGACCCCTTCCCACCAGCTTCCCTCCCTCCAGCTCCTCTCTCCTGCTCCCTGAGTGTGACCATTCTCCACCCGTCAGAGGGGGACAGAAGTTATCCTCTTGGCACAGCACTCTGAAATGTAATTCTCTAAGATGTGTCTAGCACTCGAGATGCTGTGACAGAGAAAACTGGGGGGGTTACCAGTGCTTTTGGGAAAACTATCTCTTTGAACTAGAGACACTAAAGACCACATCAGCCTTTTACATCCTGCACCACTTCAACTTGCCCAGAAAACATATGAAATTACAGTACTTAATTCACTCATATTAACTTGTGAAGTTAACTGGCCTCTTTTTTTTGAGTCTACTTTTACCTCAGGCTGAGACGTTGGAAGGTTCATCTAATTCACTTGCTAAAACCTCCCCCATATAGACTGCCTGCTCTTAGTAAAAGCAATGCTCTCCTGATTTGAAAGCCCGTGGGGACAGATGGTCATCCACCAGTAACATCAGGCCATGCAATTTCAGATAGTGCCCTACTTAGGGGTTTCAAGAAGTTGTGCAACCTGCAAAATTAGCTTCTTGGTTATAAAACGATGCACCAATTTCTATGTATAGCGTACTTCCTTTCTTTCCCAGGGAACTCACAGCACCTCTTTTCACGTGCTCCCATACTCCAAAGCTTCTGCTCCTCAGCAGGGAGGATCTCCACGTAACCCCACTGCTCCCAGAGCATTTTCTGCCAGCCCAGCCTTTCCCCGGTGCTCAGCAGCATTATCTCACCACTGGCGACAACTGGCTGTGATGACGGTATGAACATTGCTCTGCCTGGAGGAAATCCCTGCTGTTCTTCCATATGTCCTACCACTAAGTGTGTCCTGATTTCTGCTAGCTCAGGTTCTTTATCTGCTTTCCAACAGATAAAGACAGACTGTACCTCCCCAGCTTTCTCTCAATGTATTTCAAGAAATGACGAACGCTGGTTTTAGGGACAAGTGATCCCAGCAGCAGCAATGGCTGCATTTTGGGCCATCAGGAAGGAAACTTAAGAACTTGAAATTCTTACCACACTCCAGTTTCTTTCCTCAGTACCATTTTAAATGTATTTACATTTATCTGTATCAAAATCCCCAAACTAGCTCTAAGTTGCTAGACATCTCTGGAGTCACATCATCTATATCTCTGTATATACACAAGCTACTTTCTCTCTTGATTTCCAGCATAACAGATCAAAAGTCAGAGAGAGGTCGGTTTCCTAATAATGCTCTGATATTTGTATTTATGTCACTAAACAGATAGAAATCCCATTATATAACCAATATTTTTTACATAACATGGCAGACTTGATACTCAAGCTACAGGCTTATGATGACACATCTTGGAATTTCTATTTATTAAACTATTTTTGGAATATCAGAGTGTCATCCTGGGATCAGACATACAGTACTGCATCTAATGGAAACTCTGAGTGTTTGCACAGAAGCATTAATTGACGTGGAGGAGGAGAACTCAGCCAAACCAGTTCATATGACTAAGGCAGATCAGTATTTACTGTTTATCATATATGAAATTTTATTTATCTCCTACGTTGCTTTTTTTGCCTTGCTTGGGCCCTGTTTAGACAGTTGTTTAATGGGACCCTGTGCAAACACAGGATGTGTACTGGAAGGCCAACAGTGAGTGCATCCTCTTAAGAAGCTTAATCATACAAAGTTCTACCAGGTTTGATGTCTAATAAGGTGCCATAAAACTGAGATGAGCTGGACCACATATATAACCTCTTCCCTCCCTAAATATAATGCAAACAGCAATTACAAATTCTCAGCAGCAACCAGTTCCAATGTACTGATACCGCAGGCCAAACCCAGTGCTCGCTTTTTATCCATTTTCTTTTACTTAATACAAAATGTAATGCACATGGTGTCAACTCATTTAAAGAACATCTCTTGATCAAGTTAGCAAGTTAGCCTGCAGCTAAGGAAAAAAATGCCAGTGGCTAAAAACATTGTTGTTGTTTGTCACTGAACGTCTAAGCCCATGAGGGTCGAAAGGCAAATACGGGCTGTCTCTGCTTTCAGGCCAAAGGACTTCTTCGTAACATATGATTTCAGTTTACTAGTCTCTCTGCAAAACACATGTACTGTATAGCAAATTTGGAATCTGCAGCAAAACAAATGTCACTGAACAAGAATAATAAAATTAAAAAGGATGGGGGAAGGCGGTGATGGGGGGTGGGGGGAAGAGAGTGACTTGGCTGTTGCAGCATTTCCAGCAAGGCCTCTGAGGGGCGAGCCGGGCCATGCCATTGTCTCTCCCCTCAAACACTGCCCTCTTGTTTGCCAACAAAGGCCTCGGGGACAGGAAAGAACAAATTGTGGTAGGAAAAGCTCTGGGTTTTGTACATGCGGCAGGATTTCTGCCACAGTCGTGTGGGCAGTACTGAGGACAAGCAAGTGGCGGGGGAGCATTGCATGCCGTCCAGCTCCTCCGTGCCAGCTCTGACGTGCCAGGAGAAGACTCTGTGGGAACAATGGCTCCTCATCCCCAGACGCCACCAGGATGGCGTGGGCTGGCAGGGACTGGGTCTCGAGTGGCAGTTCCTTGTCCCACCGCCCAACCTGCCCAAGGACACAAGTCCGGCGGGCAGAGGAGCGTTGTCTCCTTGGACGACACTGCAAGTGAAAGGGAGATTGCTCTGTAATGAGGAAACGGTGACAAATCCATGACTAAATCCTAACTAAATACACTTAACACCAGAGATAGATAAAGTCATAGGTCAAAGAGGGGCCTGTTTCCTCGTAGGCACAGCATACTCGGTAAACTGCCAGACAGATTATGTTTGCTCAATTGCAAGCACGGGGTGGAGATGACACACGGTGCAGGAATCTCACAGCTATTGGGTTTTTCCCTGGTTTTCTCCTACACAGCCCTTCCCACAACGAGCTTGGGAGACAATCCCAGAGAGGCACGCAGTGCTCTAAAGCAAAACACAGGGCACGGAGGGGAAACGGTGGCGGCAGCTGGTCAGCCAAAGGCCTTCGCCATACCACAGTGCTGCCAGCCCGAGCCTCCCACTGCCAGGGCACCGGGAGCTGCCACTAAAAGGCTTCTGTCCCACTGACACAGTGGGAGGAAACAGGCTCCAAGCAGAAAACGTCCTGAACATGAAGCAGAGGATGATGCCCACAGAGTGGCACTTGCCAACCCTGTCTTGCAACACCCACTTTCCTAACTAAGGCGCCCTGCCTCTGCTGGGAAGGCTCTCCACATCAGCCTAGCTCCAACTACAATCACTGGGAGCATCCCTCGAACGCAGGTCCATCTGGGCTCCTCCAGGGTGACATCTTACCCTCTGAAAACTCAACACAAACTCAAACACAAAATCAAGCAACTCTCGTTGCCAGCACAAAGCTTCCTTTCAGGTGGGCCAGAGCTCAGTAAACTGAACATCGGTATTCAAAAATAAGCACTGTTTTGTTTTTTTTTTAAGTATTAAGATACATCTATAGT
>BJBW01002346.1:184262-243244 GCA_004320125.1 Scolopax mira
AGTCAGAGAAGCCATCAACAACATACTGGAAGTGTTTATAGGCAGCACATTATTCACACTGGGGTCCTACTCTGAAGAGCCTGGGTGCACTTCCATCACCAGTAATCCCACCTTTCTGCTGAGGATAACCCACTTCAGAGCAAAAGGAACCACTCATTTAGGAGGACTCCTGCAGTTAACTGTTCTGAGGCTAAAATTATTGAAATTTTAATCTTTACACTTCTTCTAAGCTAATACAATTGACTTCATCAGCATCACAGTGACCAGCTGTCATTTATATGCACTTTTTTTTCTGACAGGGTATTTGATGCCCTCCCCCCCAGATAAAAGATATAATTTACCTATAGCAGATGGAAATATAATATCCCTTAAACTTCAGATCCCCTTTCTAAATCCTTCTCAAGCAGATTTTTCTGTACACATAATGATTATTTTTTTCAAAACAGTGTCGTGAACCGAACAATACAACAGCCAAAGGTGAAATGCTGTAGATTCAGCAAGGCAGTAGCAAGACTATTATTAAAAATAATAGTTGCTGTAAGCCTCTTATAGAGCATTAATGTAATAAACTATTGTCTATTTTGGAACAACAACTGGAGGTTATGTTAAATGGTATGCAATTACATATTCATCTCCAATTAAAAAAATAATGGAGAGACTAAAACCTTTTATGTCAGGCAATTGTATCACTTAATGCGTTAAATTGTGTGTTTCCCACCCGCTGTTGTATTTAACATGTCTGAAATAGTATTTTTATTTCTTATTTTTGTAAACTATAATATATGTGCATATTACAAATACAGTGTTGGTATCAAGGAACAAACAAGTCCAGAAAAAAGGAAAGGATCTGGGTACAGGATGAACTAACTCAGTGATTCCCTTGAATAACCCTGTAGAGATTAACATGGTAACAGCAGGTCTGGCCTATTTATTGCCCTGACTTCCTTTCCTCCCACTCTCTCCTTTATCCTTCCCAATCTATCCCCATACTTGTCAAGGTTATTAATGACATTTTCCTGGTTGAGTTAATGAGCCTCTCCTCTGTGCTTAATATTCATGACCCAAACGGATGGAGCGAAGATGGTGGGGGGGTGAGGGCTCATCTGGGCAGACGAGGGCAGAGGTAGACACCACTGCCATTGCTGCTGCCATGGAGGAAGAGGAGGACCAGGTCCCCCACAGTGGGTCTGGCAGGAGCCACTTCACCTGCAAATAGGGCTTCCTCAGGGAAACAGCACTGAATTTATTTCTGAATTACTTCTTGTTATATCTGAGGATACAACACACATGACTGACTGCAATGTAGGTGAATGAGTACTGTTATCACACCTATAAATTAAAGCATATCTATGATAACATCAGTTCTGTAGTCAAGCCAAAATTAAAATATATTATTTATCCCAATCTTTGTAAAAAATCTGCAGTGATTCCATTATTCTGTCAATTATGTTGTATTTTTCAACAACAAAACCAACAGAGTATTTTTCTAACAGACATTTAGGGATAGAATGGGTTGATGGATAGATGGATGGGTGACAGCTGTCTAATCCAAAACAATAATCTGGGCTCTCTTTATAATCAAAGAAGAAAAACAGAAACCTCCAGACAGTGATTCAACTTTTTCTCTGACAGACTAAGTTTAAAATGGACGAGCTTGAATTTCCTTCTTGCAGCTCATTTACGGATCATATAAGGCAATCAGATGACTCAGGTAGAAGGAGATAGCTTACTTTAAGATATTAAAAATTAGGTAAGATTAATCTCTCTCTGAACATTTTTCTATTTCTAATTGTCTATTATCTATAGAATTTTAGAATAAATTGGATAAGAAATAATTTATTTTATCAGCCTCAACCATATCTGTAAGCAATTACAGAATAATAGCTGTATTTTGTTTTGTTTATTGATATTTCCCATACTATAGACCCGGCTAAGAATTATGCTCTGGAAACATGGAATACCCAGTTTACTGTATCATCATAGTTACACAGCTACCTTCATAGGTTTATTAGAGCTCATTGGATTAACTTTTTCAAGAAATATAAATATGGAGGAGTCGGTCTGAAATTAATACAAATTTCTGATGCTGACTATATAGGTAGCTAGTATTTTGACGTTTCACCCACAGAGGAAATAGCCTAGCAACATAATGAACTTAATATGATATACAATGGCCCCTCTGAGGGAAGTGACTCATGCTCTCTGCAAGATATGGGACTATTAGTCAAGAGTCCGGGATTTAAAAAAAATATCCTAAACATTGTAGTTTTTAACCAGTTCCCCAGCGGATGCTGGCTCAGCACCTAGTAAGCTGTACATGTATATGACCCCTTCATCTTTTTATATTTTTGCTATGAAGCTCTTGCTTTCTGAAGAAACAGCACTCTGTTTAGGAAAGCCAGCCTGCCATTGATTAAACCCGTCACTGCCCTGCAAGGAGACCGCGGAGCTTGAACGAGAGCCAAACCTGCTGAGCTGCCACAATGAAGCAGAGAAGTTACTGCACTGACTTCCCGTCTGAGGAGAGAGAGAGGAAGGCCAGAATGTCCCCTCTAAGAAAGGTGACACTTGTGTCCTTTAAGGGATGGGAAAGGGGCTAGAGGCACCCTAAGTGCACCCTAAGCCCTTTTGGCTTGCTCGTTTGGGGTTGTCATAACCATATACCACTTCTGCATTGAAGGAGCTGGTTGGATGCCACGCTCAATCACAGGGTTAAATCGAGAACCATGTTTTGTGAGTCTGCATTGTTTGTTTAATGTCAGGACATCAAATGAATGAGCTTGATAATAAATCCCAGCACTATACAGCTACTGTGGTGTATAGCTGGTGGGCATAAGGCCTGGATGTTTGACCCGTGTGCCTCATCACACACCCAAACACATACATAGCACAGTACACAAACACCTACTGTCCTCGCTTTTGGGATAATTCTCATTTCTGTGTCTCAAACACTACTGTGCCCTACAGGCAGGCGTTGTCTCAAAGCAATACTGGCAATACTGGCAAAGTAACTAGCTATCTGCTCCCAGGAAAACTTAACATACAAAAATAAATAAACCACAAAAAAAAAAAAAGATATACAGAAAGTTCTTCTGCTTCTCAGTTTGAGTTCTGATACTGTGTGATGGTGGGAGTAAGCATCTCTTGGAGTGAGACCAACTCAGCCTTACAGAATACACTCCAAGCTGAACTTTACGGACCAGAGTCAGAGCTTCTGCTCATATAGAAAAGCAAAAAAATGCAGCCTCCCCTGGGGATTATGACAAAACACGGAGGAAAACAGGCTTCAGGAAAGTTTCCCAGAAACCACAGATTCAGACAGCAATGGCATTTATGTTCGGAGCCACTAACCGCTCGGCAGAGCCAGCGGATCTCTGGAGGGGCTCTAAAGCAATGCTGAGAGAGCTGCCAGAATGTGAAGTATGCTGTGGCAGTCGCGGGAACCAACAGCAGCTCAAGAAGGCTTAAAGCAAGAGACTTCAATGTGGGTTAAAGAAAAGATTTATGTAAGTGAAAGAGAACAAATACTTTGTGAACTGGTGACTCGTGAACTGGAAATCTATAGAATTGTTCCTGGACAGTAACAATTCAGGAGTGGACTCTCAGTGGTGTGATGCTCTGTTGGTTTAGAGCTCACAGGGAGATGGGGTTGAGAAGCAGTTTGCAGGGAGGACAGAGCCAGTATCAGAATCAAGCAGCAAACAGGATTTTTCTCTAGTTTTGGCAGTTTCTGGGTGGTTTGGAGGAACCTTAAAGCTTCAGTGCCCTTATAAGCAGCATGACCAAGTTACACGACTGCTCAGCAGTCATAACAATTTCAGGTAAACTACACAATACAAAGACTTAGACCTTTAGTCATGTGTTTTCCATCATTAGCATCATTTCTGTCCCCTTTAACTGCGGCATCTTGTGACTTCTTCCTATAAAAATGCATAAACCAGGTAGACAATTAAGGTGAAAGGATTTTGTCATGCCATTTAGGGCACAAAAGAGGCAATTAGCAAGTAAGAACAACATGTTTTCAGGTTGACTGAATACTTTTTAACAAGCTTGAGCCATTGCACTTTACCAAAAAAAAAAAAAAGTAATGCTAGTTTTATAAAAATGCTGTGCTTTATGACTGTGAACTTCTATTTCATTATCCTTTCTGAACTGCACGTCAAAAAAAAAAAAGAAAAGAAAAAAAAGAGGGCAATATTTTCTATGTACATCAGTGAAACCATAGCATGGAAGGGGATCACTGGTTTTGTGCTGGGCCAGCCATGGCTGTCTTATGGCTTGACTGAGCTCAGCTCTATATCCACAGATGCCCTAGGACATGTTCCCCTGAGGCAGGAACATATGGTGTTTACAGCTTACCCGTTTGTGAAATATGTGCTTCTGTCCCATCAAGCTTCAAGGAATGTCACCCTGTTCATGAGAGACAGGGTCAGATCTGGACTGTCATCCCAAAAGCAGTGGTAAGGCTGTATGACCCCTGGTACATCTCTGACTGATGGCTCTAAAATGAATGTTTGCTTAGAAACAGAGCAGGAATCCATGCAGACAAAAGTGATGTGGGTTTAAAAAAAAGACAGGAGGTTCTGCACTCTGCTGTGATTACTTGCCCATGTCATTATAGGCATGAACTTTACCTCATCTGTTATACTCCCCCTTAGTAAATAAGAAAGGTTCCTATACCTTAAACCTGTATCAGCTTCTGTTCTCCTTATGGACATAGCACAGAAGGACAGTAGTTGGGATAGGACTAGCACCACTAATTAAAAAGGAGAAAGCTGCCTGCAAGGAATGGGCAATTTCATCCTGTGGACTATGTACCTTTCTCCAGCTCCTTCCAGCTCACTCTGCAGAAAAAACAGCTCAAAGCATAACCAGCTTCTCCCGAATGTGGCTTCTGAGCAGCATTTGGCCCTTGCTCAGCTTCCCTTTTCCCACAAAGAAGCAAGGGAACTACTGTGTGCTGCAAACAGCACAGGAAAAGCAGGGTTCACTGCACTTCGATGAGGGCGTGTTATAGGATACACAAACCACTTGCGATCACACACTTTGAACTTGTATAAAGCACCAGAATGTATCCAAGCTGATTTATTTTCCCTTCGAAAGCATTGTTTTGGCATCATTTCTGCTTTGCCCACTGCCTGAAGCTGGGTTTGTTTCTCCTTTACTCCGGGGGTAAGTAGCGGTGCAGCTCCCCTTGAAAACACATCGGCATTCCCATGGCCGTTAGAGAAAAAACTCAGACAAAGACTGACCCCACTTCTCCTCTAGTGAATGAACACATAAAGGCCCTATAATCCTAGTTTTATTTTTCTGTACAGCGTGGCATCAGGTGTCATTTGACCCTGAGATCTTTATAACTCCCTGCGACCTGCAGCCCGCCGCCCTCTGGTATGAAGCAGGGGCTTTTGTCCCTGATGGCACACCACGCACAGCTGCTTCCACCATTGTTCGGAGGGGGACAGATGGCTGCTCTCAGCACAAAAAGGAGATTAAAAGAAGAACCGAGGGAATAACATCACTACTCAGCCTGGGATTTAATTCGTGGGACCCGTGGGGCTGCCACCAGCATGAACTCACACTGCAGTTGACTCTGACACGGAAAGGAGAAGGTTTGTATTTTGCATAACCAAAGAAGTTTCTTTTGAAATATGTACTTGCCATCACTCTGGTATTTATATTCTATTGCAGCAGCTTAGCTAATATGCATAGATATTGTCCTATTCTCAGCACCACTTTTAAATTACTCAAAAAGCAAGACCCTACCTCTATCCATGCCTGTAGTTCATCTGCAGTAACTTGGTTTACAGGTTGCTTATTTTGTTTTGCTTGTGACAAGGGTTTCATGACAAATGGTTGGGGAAACATGAAACAGAATAAATGAGTTTCACTATTATGACCAACCCTGCTAAGACATTCTGTAGGTAAAAGATTTCACCCCTATCTCATAGCCCCATTTCAGTCAATAGAACTAAATAGCACAAAACTTTAGTTCTGGAAGTTGTTAGCTTTGTAGTTACTTTTCTGCCTTGAATTCATAGCTTCAGAGCTATGAAATCATGCTGAGTTCTCCCCTTTCTGATTACTGTCCACCAAAGGATGGCACCTGTTGCATTACTCCAGGACAGACTCTCTGGGGAACTATGAATACCTTCAATGGAGTTTGCACGCAGTGGTCTTGTTTGCTAAAGTATCTTCTGCAATTTAAGTAGACAGTATTTAACTGATTTTATATATTATTTTATGTGTATCACCTGATTACTGTTTGGGACAGGGGAATTTGGCCTTTGTATTTGTATGGCACTTGGTGCCATCACGTTTTTTTGCATAGCAGAGATTTTTGCTTTATGACAGATGAGGTTCCTAGCAAAACCATGTAAAAATCATGAAATGAAAGTTATGAAATGGAAATAATAGTGAGATATTTCCAAAGTGTTAACTGCCAAGAAAAAGGTTAGCCATATACATAAGAAGCATTGTGGATATAATATATATCATCAGCAATCAGAGCAGGATTTCTGAATTCTGCTTGTTTTAACACTGTTGACCACACAAACTAGGCTAAAATAATTAACCTTTCTGAGCCTCTGTTTTTCCACCTGTAAAACCGTATAATCGGTAGTCACAAGCCTCTGCTAGAACATACGGTGAATAGCACAGCAGAAGTACAATTTTATAAGACCTATTAAGTTTGGTAAAAATGTTAAAATTCTTTTAAAAAGCCACAAACTCAAACAGGTACTTGCTAATGTTCATTTTGATCCACTGTATTTAGTGGGTTGTTACATTTAAGTGACGTGACTGCTTTTAGGAACATCTCATTGAAGGTACCTGTCAAAGTTGTCACACAGCTGCTACCACCCTCTGTAGTTATCATCACTAGACATCACCAAAGGGCCAGAAATTATTTTCTAAACTGTTTTATTTCACCCTCCCTGTGAAACAACTGATGGGCACTAGATGCGCAGGAATGCTGTGATAGGAAGACGAAACCATTCCACAAAGAATAAAAAGCTCCTTCAAGGAGGGATTTTCCCCTGAAACATCAAAAGGAAGATTCTGAGCTCTCAGAGACAACTGGGAGTACTGAGATCAAGAAAGCCTACAGCATCTTCTGTCACTGAAGCAATTTCTTCTTTCCTTGAGTGACTGGGAGTAGCAAAGCCCCACTCTTCCACGCAGCCTGAGCTGGAACCCAACACCCGATAGGGCCAGACCACAGCTCTGCCCCTGCCCCAGTAGCAGAATCAGCCCCGAGGATGGTTTAACTCCTAAATGCAGATCAGCGTCCGTGGGAGACATCACTGTCTATTTGTGGTTTTGCTCAAAGAACCAAGCTGAGCCTACTTCTCCTTACATCTAACCACACAGAGAAAGATTCATATCATCCCCACGGGCACAGCTGTGCAAACCAGCTCTATCTGGGAGACTTCTGGAGCAAACCTGTGGCTTTCAGCAGCTTAGCACAGCTGCGGCCAGTGGACTGGAGCACGGAAACCCATGATGCTGATGAGACAAGAGACATAACAGCTCCCACCAAATGCGCTCGGAGTTTTCCTGTCTCAGCAATGCTGATGGCAGCACCAGCACTGGAAGTACCCGAACAGATGATGTGCTGCACATCTTCTACTGCCACTAAATCCATCAGAGCTGAAGACATTCACCACACCACAGAGTTGGGTCGAGGGTTATGATAAATCAGAGGGAGAACTCATTTGCTTTGTAAAGTACCACCATTTTTTACTTTTCTCTAAGTAGAACAGCATATTAGTCACTGTTTGAACTTGGGGGGGGGGTTCAGGGAAAAAATTTAATGCAGAATACATGACTCATCAGACCAGGAACTTTGCATAAGGAAGTTCTCACCAAGACCCAAATTCCATATTTTTTAAACTGTGAAAACATTAAAGTTTGAAATATTTCAAAAAGTAATTTTCTGTTTCCAGTTTTTTTTTTCTGTTTCATTAAAACAGTTAATAAAACTTTAAAACTAGTTGAAGTTTCAGTCAATCTAACTCAAATCTTTTTTTGCCTTTTATCCTGCTTCCTCAGTGCTCAGTCATGAAAAGTCGAGTGCTTTGCTTTCATCTCAGTTCAGAACGACGTAAAAACAAAAGTGCAGAAATTTGCCATTAATATTATAACCCTCCACTCTGGTGCTTTGATAAAATGTTAGTTTCAAAGGCAATCCCCTACCGACAACTGACGAGCAAGGTTATATTCCCCTGTACAAACTCAATACAGAGACCCAGGGGCTTTGCATTTGTTTTCTTTCTGTTAATCAGTTGTTGCCCAGGACTCCCTTAATCAGCAGTGACGGCCTCAGTCCTGCTGAGAATGCCTTTTCTCCTTCTAAAACAAAAAGCACATCTCTAAATACTTTATAATTTCAAGCAGAAAAAAAAATCTTATTCTCCTGGTAGAAGAAAGCACTAACAAAAGACCCATGTCTGAGCAGGCTGATGTGAAATACGACCATCTTCTGCTTTCATTTTGGCTCTCTCGGAACTTCCACTGAAAGACAGACTTAATCTCATCAGCGCAGGAAGAAGGAGCCATGCCACAGCCATGCCCTTGCAAAGGCCACCTCACCAGAAGCACTCCTGAAGGAATGCCTTAGGAAGACTCTCAGCTGTTTGTAAAGTATCACACTTCAGCCCCGGACAGACGTACTTAATATAGAAGGCATTAATGAAGGATTTACTCAGCCAGGAGCAGACATTGCAGCATTTTAAACCCCTTGTTTACACAAACTCTCCAGCGCGCAAGACAAAAGCTAAAATCAGACTTCACTGGACTGAAAGAAGAAAACCATGCCTTTTTGGGTGGTACATTTTCACACCACACTAATTGCTTCCATTCATATTAAGCTAATTTCCAAATTAGACAAAACCTTTTTTTTTTAATTGCAACATTAAACATAACAGCTCATCAGCTCTACATTTTGAAAAATAGCCTGAGCACTGTATTGCCCACTCAGATAAAAATACATTAATTTAGCACTTAAAGGCATTTTCACTTCATTTAAAAACCATCTAACTTGCTTTTAGAAGTTTAACAAGTTGGTTTACTATTGCTGTAATACAGGGAGATTTCATTAAATGACCTGCCATCTTCTATCAACATCATCATGATTATACACTGCCCTTATTTTATTTTAATTTATAGCAATTTTTTGCAAGTTGCCAACATGGGTTTTTAGTAATTTAACAGAAGTACAAGACTGGCATGGAAAGCGAGCCAGTTGCTTCCATTTCCCCACTTAATTCACACCCCGGTTCCTTCACAGCCTCCAGTGTTGCATGGTATTTGCACCAGGCCTGGAGACTCTCCTGGTGTGTAGGATGAGGTCTTCCCAGTTGGGGACTTCTTTTTTTTTCCTCTTACATATCTTCTTCATTAACTTAATCAATGACAAAATGTGGCAAAGAGAAAGGTTATCATCTCCACAGGTAACAGTTCACAAATTGCCTCAGGCTTTATAGGTCAAACCTCAACATCCTAATTTGTTTGCAAACTAAGGGGCAAAAGGTGCCTTACTTACAACACTTGCTACAGAAAAAAGAAAAAAAAAAAAAAAAAAAAGGAAAAAAAAAAAAAGGAAAAAAGAAAAAGAAAGAAAGAAAGAAAAAAAAGTAGCCCTCACTAGCTATTACTGTGTATAAATGCTGAAGAGGAGCGGAGGGTAGCAATACCTGCAGTTGCTAGGTACTGCAGGAGCAAGTAACCAGGAGCAAGTTCCAACCTGCTTCATCACATCACCCAGACTCAGGTCCAAGCCAAAGCTTGACTAGATTCAGTCTAGAGCTTGACTGTGCCACTGGACTTCCACATTACTGCCTCTCTCCACGTGATGCAAATCAGCCGGGTGTTGGCGAGATAAAGCCTTACACCTCTGTACCACCACAGCTGCATGGACAGGGCAGGGCAGAGGTGAGGGGGAACTGTGAGGATGGTGAGCTGTTGGAACCGGTTGCCCAGAGAAGCTGTGGATGTGTCCCTGGAAGTGTTCAAGACCAGGATGGATAGGGCTTTGAAAAACTTGCTCTAGCACAAGGTATCCCTGCCCATGGCAGGGGGGTTGGAACTCGATGATCTTCAAGGTCCCTTCCAACTCTAATCATTCTATGATCTGTCCCAGGGAGCCCCTGGGACAAAGAACCAGCACCTGGAAATGAACAAGCACTGGCTCTCAGCTAATGACAAAGCCACTAAAAACCAATTATAGCTGTTCCCTCAGCTGTTCACATTGACAAGCTGGAACAGTCTGATCAATGGCGGTCTCAGCAGTATGAAAAACATACATGTTTACTGATAAGGGGAAGAGCTAGGAACCATGTAGGTACCAGCTCTCCACACCCAGCCAGCAAGGGCTAGGCACCAGGTTTTAGCACGTGGTGTGCAAAGGGAAGGGAGTGGGGGAGGCATCACTTCATAAAAACCATGGCAGATGTTTAGCACCAAATGAGATCAGAAATGCCTCAGAGATCAATCAGGGATAAGGAGATGAGCTCCTTAGCTTCACACACAATGTCACAGGAAGTTTATGCTACAGGTGAAAAAGAAAGGTGAAAACTGTGGCAGATTTTTACCTATCAGAAAAAGCATCAGCTGGGCAATCAAAAAGTTGTCCTGGGCAGCCAGAGCAATCTGCAGAAGGCACTCCTCCTCCAAAGACAACTTACTTACAACTGCAGTACTTCTTATTTTTGAATTAGAAAATTTCCACTTGAAAGGAAGAATTCAGTAAATCTTCAGCTGAGATTCTTCTGTAGTTCATCACCAGTGCTAAACAGGGATCTCTGCCATCTCATAATGAGAGGATTATACCCTGTATATTTTTCACCTGCTGCTTCCTGCCCTCGTGCAATTGTCTGTCTCACTTTAGAAGTGTGCCATCCATCCTACTGAATACATTTGGGCCACTATTTTCAATGCAGTTTTATGTAGACTATCCATACTATCAATATTCCCATCATTTCCTCCTCATATTCGGCTGAGATGACTCCCATAAATGCATGAAGCATCAAATGAGAAACATACTTACTGAGCTAATTCCATCAGTAAAGTTTCATTTTTATTCTCTAGGATGCCTTGAATCACTAATACACATTAACTCTTTGCCTAGAGAAACTTTTTTTTTTTAAATTAGAAAAAATGAAGTGTCCTCTATGGTTAACTATATGGTAATTCATGTAGTGAACTGAATGATCAGACACTAGATTTACAGAAGTACTTCGCTGTATGCAGAATTGCAGTTTACAGTGATTTATATTTATAGAAGCCCTTTAAGATTCAAGGGTTTTTAAATGACTGGGTGATACAGTAAGACGAATTTTCATTTGTTTGGTAAATCTGTACAGTCTCACTATCTATTGTTAACAAGAAATGTCATTGTATTTATCATCAGCAAATCTTCTAACATCCGCGAAATATTAACTAGCTGCAGAGCTAATTTATAAAACTCATTACTATTTTAAATTGTTACTATGTGCTAAACAACCGATAATGGTGAGCATTGGCTTTGACAGCTAATTTCCCTCTGTTCATTCATACTTGGGTAGGACCCCAATTGACCGAACAGACTCTTTATTTCTCAGTAGTGTTTATTATTTGCATTGCAATAGTGCAGAGGAGCTTGAGCCTTCAACCAGGTCAAGCCAACAGCGACGCTGTACAAACACAGAGTAAGAGATCGTTCCCTGCCCTGAAGAGCTTACAGTCTAGAAAGCTGCCCCACCTTCATAACAAGGACTTTTCGTCTCACAAGAAAAAAATATGAAATGGAACATAACCACAATAGATGAAGACATTCATTTTTAAGCCTGTGAAGAAGAACTTGCATATATTGGAGCAAATAACCATCAGTAGATTACTAGAGTTTTTTAAAAGTGCACTATATATAATACCCTGGGTAGTAAAGCTCCTGTCTCTTCTTTGGTTAAGTGCTGAATCCGTGATTAACATGCAAATGAAAGGAGGAAGGAAGTAGAAATCCCCTTCTGATTCACAGGCTTTTCTGCTTGCTGGCACTCTTTTGCTCAGAATAAACAGATCCCTTACCTTTTCAGAGAATAATTTGGCACACGGTCAAGAAGGGTAGACAATTTATTCAACGTTTATAAAAATCTAGAGCTCTCCTTAAATATTATCATGAGATGTAGGTTATTGTACCACCAGGCACTCCATTTTGTAATTCCTAACAAACCCCAATCTGTCTGAGAACTAAACCTTGCTATTGCAGAAGTCTACAGTCCACAACACGTACACAACTAAAATATCTTTAGAATATCTACTGAAAAATTACAAGTATTTTAGTTTAACTTGAGCCTCTCTTAGACTTTCCATTAAAATACATCATTAAAATAACTTCCTAAGTTTATAAATAGACTGCAAACTAAAACCTTTAGGAGCCAAGAAATACCAAAGTTAAGAACTATCTGAAGAATTCCAGCACTGCCCTTCTGGGCTCAACATGATTCTACCTACTTACAGACAACATATTTTGTCTAATTTTGTATATATATATATATATGTATATCTCCACATACATATAAATAAATATATATATTCATAGAGTCTGTCATTCCATGGACATAATAGGAAAGAGGCAAATACTGAGATAAAGGTGTTATGGATTAACATCATGGTTTATCAAAGAGTGCAAGGGGTCTAGACTTGGCTGAAAAGCAAGGGATTGGTTCTGTGTAAAACTTCTTTTTTCCAAAATTTGAAATTTCAGGGAAAATGGTGGGCATTTTGTGGAAGGAGTTTTCTGGGGAAAATGACACTGTTTCAGATCTGCCGTGTCTGGGGAAGATCTGCCAGCCAGTGGACTGTGTTTCGGGTTCTGAGCTTAATGGCAGACTGCCTAAGGGCTGGGGATCGTTAACTTCCAATATAATTAGCCAATCTATCAAGCAGATTATGCCAAGGCTGAGGACACCCAAAGAAATCTAAGGAAGTGGTGAGGTGTGAGTGCTGAGGATGAAGGTGTGATGTGAGAATACATATGGTCACTTGGACTCTGTCAAATATTTTTTCCTTTTGAGTGAACCATTTCAGACTCAAACATGCATTTTCTGAAAAATAAAAAAAAGAAAAAAAACCTAGGTGTTGCTGGAAAACTTCCAAATATCTCTAACTGGACTGCTGCCGAGGGAGATAGACTGTGCTTACTGGAAGAACCAGGACTAATTTAATGAGCAGTGGGTCTACTTTTTCAGCAATGAAGATAAAAATAAATATTGAGCAGCTGCCTACTTCACTATGCAGCAGCCAAAGGCTTTAATCCATTTGATAGACCATAAATCTGCATGGAAACCAAAGAACAGTGGGAGTATTTTATATTTATGAATCTATTATACTTATGAAATGTAACATTACACTATTTGTCTTTAGTACATCTGCATATGTATCTATTTTTTTATATGCTATGCGCATACAACATATATATATATGCACATAATATGCATATCAATATAGAATCATCTCTATCTAAATTTAATTTGAAAAGGCAAAAGAAAGACTTGGCATTTCAACTGGAGCCATGCACAGTAAACACCACTCTCGTACCCAAAGTCTGTCTCTAAACCGGACATTATGGTGCTAAATTGTTTACAGATAAAATATAATTATCAGGATGTTTCATCAGAAATATGCAAATATTTGGACTCTGGAATCACAATTTTGGATATTACAGTCCCACACAACTGTATTTTGTAATAGCGGATATGTAGGAAAAAGTACAGCAGTTAGAAAGATTGAACAAATTTTTTTCACATGGATCTAAGTTCACAGCCAAATCAAAACAAAGCTTTTATTCTAAGCAAAACATGTCACCTGTTCTTCTTCTCACATACCCTTCAAATGTTATTGCTGAAAAAAAGATTGTGCTAGGAAGTATACTATCAAGCAGCTGTGTGAGCGTGTTCAGTAAATAAGAACCTGAGCTGCCTACCAAAGGAAGATAAATCATCTTTCCCTAAAATAATACCAGCAATTAGCAGAATTTATTAGAGCTAGCATCCCTTCTCAGCCATCAGGCAAGAGTAGTGCCTTACATCGTTTGAAATGCTAATGAGGATGTGAATTTTCTTCTCTCATGCGGACTTTGCAAGAGACTTCCTTGCTTTACCACCTTCAGGGTGAAGGAACTTCCATGCCATTCCTTTAGGATCAAACCTGGAGCACCCATCAGAGGCTCTGCACCACACAGGTTATAGCCACCAGCCTCCTTGGTGGGAACAGGATGCTCAGAGCACCCAGTGTCTGTGCTGAGCTCCCTGCAAGTCACTTCTCCCCAGTATTCTCCATCAGCACTGGGAACTTCACTTCTTCACTTTCATTCTAACATTAATTTGACAGTCTACACAAACATCTACTAGGCTGAGTTTCTGAGATGCATAAATTTTGGAGAGAGAGAATGTGAAGAAAAAGAACCAAGCAAGACTGATCTGTGATTTTTTTTTTCCCCCTCCTTAAGACATCATTCCAGCTGCAGGTCATGCTTTGATTCTACTGTGGATCACCTACTGCTTTTCTAGTTTTTGTAAAACAAGAGCTGTCAGGGCCAGGCATGCAAGATAAATTGTTACAAGTAATAGATAAATAAATACAGCCCAGAGAGATTCATTTTACGCTACTTCAGGCAAACCCCAATTGATTGCAAGTTTCTAGGAGAAGTAACTCGCTTCCTTATTTGTCTGTAAAGTGCCTAGTACACATTGGTGCTTTTATAGAAAATAGATATTAATAAGAAGAGAAAATATTAATAGTAATCCCCAGGATATCTGTGAGACGAGCAGATACTTGCTTCTGGGTGATGGAAAGCAATTGACAGCTGAGGGAGTGAGCATGGCCGAGGGTGAAAGCCTCCAAAGCATTTTCTGTAAAACCTGTCTGATTCACTTTCCTTTCTTTTTATTACAATATTGTAACTAAAAATTTTGCTTGTAACAACCACAAAGCTGGCAGACCACTACCTTACCCTTAGTGGTAAGAAATGCTCTATTCAGCCACATTATGCTCTTAAAAAAAAAAATAAATCAAACACTCCCTGTGTCATTTGTTTTATTTGTTTCTTCCCACGACTTTATGGAACAAACCAGTGACTTATTTTTCCGTCACGCTGACCTGCAGTCAGTGAACAGCTTATTGCTCACTGTCATGCATGTAAATCTTTGAAGTGCAAAGAAAAGAAAAGAACATCCCTATTTACTTCTAAAGTGAAATCCCAGCATCCAGCAGAATTTTAAAACTGATTTTCTAGGGCAATACTTCTTTCATCCTCCCAGCACTGAATATTAAAGAAGAGAGATCTGTCTTAATTCAAGCTGAGCTCTGACCCTTTAAGTCTTATGATGCTGTCTGTGTTTACATGAGTGCAGACTATTTTTCTCCAAGCCAGTTCACATCATGCACGTTCCTCTCAAACTCTCTTCTCAATCCTGAATGTCAATGTCCCTCCCTTGTTCGCTGGCTCACCAGGGAACTGGGAAGCTGCACAGTCTGGATACTGCACAACAATTTTCATCAAAAGGCTGGTATTATTCCCATTTCATTGACAAGAGGCTGACTCGTTATATTAATCTTTTCTCCTTTTTGGCACCTAATTGGAGTTGCAGCTTGCATTTTTTTTAAAATAACATTTAATAGGTTATATTATTTTCTATATTCAGATAACAGATCCCATTAGTTTCACCTGCATTTACTCAACACTTCTGCAGAATCTAATTTGTGCGCTCAGTAGCAGAAGTAGCCTCATTAGCCTCTGAACATGTTTGAGCTACTTGCCAACACGGAATGGGGGCTCTGGGCAGGGATGTAAGCCAGCCCATTGTGCAACTCTCAAACAGTGTCATCATTGCAGTAGACTTTTTTTTTTTTTTTAAATTTTATTCCTTTTCGTCACATGCTTTTCACTTCCATAAATAGCAAGGCAAAGCTGCTTGCCCACAGCCACCCACTCACCCACAGCCATGACGTAACAGTTACCCAGAAGTAAAAATAGTAGAAACTGCAGTCAGCTACAGCTGTGGTATTCAGGGGAAGGAAATTTCCAAGATTTGGAAATTCACCTTTTTAAACCACTTAAATCCAACCCACAGCCAAGAGCATGTTTAAGTACCTAACCACGCTCCCTCTGTGGAGCGAAGTGTCTCTGGTGCACTGCATGAGGCAGGAGCCCCACAGGAAGGAAATGGGATCCTGTAACTGAAAACATCACGTAATGGTACAGCTGGGGTCGTATTGGTGACCCTCTGGTGTTCCCCGACTGCCAAATGCTTATCTCTGTGCCTCCAAAGCTCTTTTAAGGTTGACTCGTTGGACTCCTACAGCAATGTGAGCCCCTTTTTCCTAAGCTAGAGATCTGAACTGGGGAACCCCAATGACCCCAACATGGTTAATCACACAGACAGGACCAAAACTTAAAAACCCAAGGACAGACATCTGTAGTACAAGCCAGCACAGTGACTGTCAGGGAGGCGCAGGTGACAGCTCTGTGGATGGGTCAGTCATGAGAAGAACATGAGACATCAATGGATTTTTCCCAATTGTCTGCAGACAGCAGGGCAATGATGAACCCTCAGACACAGAAGTTTTAAGCCCTATAAGGGAGAGAGTCGCGGGGTACAAACATCACCCTGGCTGGCACCATCCTGAGTCTGGCCTTTTCTACCTCAGGCTCCTTCAGGAGCCTTCCTCTCCATTACAGTGAGTCATTTGTTGGAGCTGACCCTCCTCCACAAGAAGCTGGCATTCTTCAACAGAAAAAATTGCATTGTAGAAAAACTCCCAATGAACTCAATTAGCTATAATCTTCCACATGCTGTCAAAACCTTGTACTTTCCCTCAACCTCATCTGAGTGTTTTTCTGCAGTCAGAGAAGAAAAGCCAGCCTGACACATGATGAGGAAACCTCCCAGACAAATGGCTGAGGCTGAGCAGAAGCTTTTTTTTTGGGTCTTTTTCAAATGGAGAAAATCAGGCATTTATCACTCTGCACAACCAAGACAGTAACTCACTAAAGCCCTCATTAAAGAAGTGAAGGAAACTCAATCTCTTTTGGAACTGAGTAATCAAAAAACCAGAGAACATGTTTTAGAAGTTTACTGGGAGATTTAAACCAAACCAAACTAGAGAAGACCACCTGATGCATAATTTTGTGAGATAATTTTTAGCATTGCTAAGCATACATAACTCTAAGCTCAGTCAGGGCAACTGGATGTTAGAAAACTGGTTCAAAACAGATTGTCCAGAGTGATCAATCCAGTGACTATTCAGGTACAAATACAAGACCCACGCTGGAGGCTCTTTTTGCCATTGCAGTGAGGACACAGTGTGTGCCCCTCAGCCAGTGACCCAACTGCAGCATAGAAGTTGTCCACCACCCAGAGGCCCCATTTTGAGGGGTGGAGATAACAATGGGTAGTTTCTCAAGAACCTCTGCTAAAGGAGGACAAGGGAAGAGATTCTCTCTATTTTTTTCCTCTGTAGGTAGAGATAAGGGCACTTTGCCACTTCCAAGGCTGCTATTCCCAGGTGCTAAAAACAGCAGCGACTGCTCTCCGCCTTTTAGTTCGTGTGAAAAGGGAAGAGAAAGCTGAGAGCCACATGTTACCCAAGAGCACGAAGAGCAGCTACAGTGAAACCTCTATTTTCTCCATCCCATAAAAAAAACCAGCAGCCACTTCCTGGAAAGGCAGGAGTCACCCACCTCACAGTTTCAAACGAGCAGGTCTCAGATGCTGTCTGTGAGGTGTTCAACTCACCCACAGCCACATCTTCTCCCAGCAGTCATCAAGCAGTAGAAATTGCATCCAGCTACAGCGGTGGTATTTAGGGCAGGGCAGAATTTGGGTTTTTTAAAATTTTTTTTTTATTTAAAGCCACCTGAAGCCAGTAAGTGGGATATGATAAATTGGCAAGTTACAAGGTGCTTGGCTAGCTCTCTGTAAAATGCCCAGAAGCTGAAGCTGTCTGCATGGCACATGGCTCTACTGGAAACCAGTAGAGCCACCGCAGCCAGGTGCTTTGCAGAAGTGGTTCATTTACAAATGTTGGATGTGGGGAGAAGAGGTGGATCTTATAATTATCTTTATACTTACAGGGAGGTAAAAAACATGCCTGGAAACTGTACCTATAGAGTTTAAAAATTATTATTAAAATAAAAGGCAATATTGGCCCTAAATTAGCTTGGTTGTCTATAGAAATTTGATTGCACTGGGTGTCAATCTGTCTTGACACTCGCTCTATCTTCTGAGCCAGCTGTCTAATTCTAGCTGAAGTTGACAGAGCAACAGATGCTTGAGTTTCATGAAATTTGGTGGCTGGACCGAGATGAAAGATGAGGTCTGAGCTCCTGTGCTCTTTCCTGGCCAGCCCAGCAGTCCAATGTGGAGCTGCAACGCCTGCTGCCTCCTTCGCAAGTACCAAGAAAGAAAAGTCGAGGGGAGAGGAGGTGTGGGGCAAGAGAGGGATGTGTGAAAGGGATGGCTAGGCTTACTGCAGTGAAATTAAAGTGTACAGAAAGATAGAGCACAAATCCATAGGGAACCAGGCATCACCAATTCCACTGTTCACAGAAAAAAACCACAACCCACCCCTATATAACTGGTTCCAAGTGTTTTGTGTCAACCAGAAATATCCGGAATGGCAAAGATTTATTCTCTTATGTGTTCACAGATTTTAGTGCTTAAAATTTCAAGGCATTGCATATCTTTGCTATGGGAGTCCCCTTAACCCCTTTGTGGCTGGTCCTTCTTGCATCTTCTGTGCTGCGGCAGAATGTGACTGTTTTCCTTTGATGTGCCGGTGCTCCATAGGTAGAAACCAGGGTATCTGTGTTGGGGTTTCTGAAGCATAAAGTGGGAAAAAGCCAAAAGAAAGACTTTTTCTTCTCCTGGGAAGGCAAGAGGGGAAATAATGAGGAAAAATAAAGGTGGTGTAGGGTGTTTTGAGGGTGACAGCTTAAAAAAAAATAAAAATGAGCAAAGCGTGAGGGGGAAATATTCCGGTCCATCAGACTGGAGACAAATCTGTTGGTTTCTCAAGTGACATTTTTATTGAGAAGATTCCTCTTTTCAAGTTCTTAGAGTGTTAAGGCCAAATCCCTACTGGGGGATGCTTTTGAGCAATTTTATTTAGCAATTGCATCTGCAACCTTTGCTGCGCTTTCTCACAGAAGATGGGGGCAAAAGTTGTCTTCCATGTCATATTCCTCAATATATCTCAGAGCAACACCTGAAAACATGTCAGGAAGAATCCCAATGTTGGACCCTATCTGTGAGACCTGAAATGTTGAGACTCAATGAGCTTGGTTGCTCTCAGTGAATGAGGAGGGCTGAGGAGAAACACAAAATGCCCTGTGCTCCCAGAGAACCGGTGCATTTAATTTTTTTTTTCAGGGAGCAGCTCTGAATTGCCTTTTTCTCTCCGGATCCCTGCTGTCACCAGTCCCCCTCCTCTCCTTTCCACGCTCCTCTTCCAAAAAAGCTACAAATAGAAGAGCATGGAGGTAGCCATGGAGGTAGCTCCTCATCAGCCTCAGCTTCAGGGGAGGAGAACTAATTATGTACTGGGAAAATCAGCTTTTATTATACCTTCCTTGGCCATCCTTATCTCCAGATTCTTGGGAGAGCCCTTATTTTCACATTGACATCTGAAAGAAGGTAGCAAGGGTTGACCCACAATGGCTGAGCAAGCTTGTACAGACTGCCTGTTCTGATGTTGCTCTGATTAATTGTGCTATGGCCAACACTGTGTGATGTCCATAGTTCCATTTGCTAATAAGGGAAAAGATAAGATTGCAACACATCTAATGTAAAATATTAAAACAGTCCCTAATGAGGGCTTTGCAAAACCAGCCTGCGTGACCTTGCTGGGGAAGTTAAAAAAGGGCAATGATGACAGCGTCAATGCTTTTTTTCCCCTGACTATTTGTGTCCATGAACATACATTAAAAAAAAAGGGTTGTTTTTCTAGGAAAAATGAGAGATGTTATGGACTTAAAAGAATTAAGGAATTTCTCAAGAATTCCTTAACAACTATTGTAATAGGAAAAAAATATCTTTTTATATATATATTTACCCTGCCCATAAAAATAATGCTTCCAATTCTGTAATACCTATTTTGGGCTGGCTGATCTTACACCAGCCTCAAGTTGATCCAAGCTTTTGGAGAACCAGATCCAACAGGTTTTTAATCCAGAACTTCCTTTGCTTCATGTAATTTTCACATTCACATATTAGTGATACTCAATATTCACATAATAGTTATGTTATACATTTGGGGCCAAAAAGAATTAGTTTTATTTCTTCGTAACCTTGTTCCTTTAAATGATGGTAAGCACAGCATGTATTATTATTCCCAGATATTTTAAAAGGGCTGTTCCTGAAAATGAATACTATGGCTTAGTATTACATATTAGTTGGATCCAACCTTTTATTATATATTATGTACATATCTGTAAGATGTGGCCACTTTGTTCTGAATTTGGAAGACTTCAACGTCATTTAAGATTAAGACAGATATGAAAGCAGTTTCTCTAAATCAGTAACTCACAACTTTGATCCTTGATAGTTTGTTTAGAAATGTGTCTATGTTGTTTAATGAAAAGAGAAGTCAACAGAACTAAGATCTGCCAATGGGCAGATCTTTATTTCATATTTTTGATGTTTACTTCTTCCCTCATTGCTTCTGTGGAAGCAATGTCATTTCTCAGAAGAAATTATTAATACTCTGTTCCTTAGTAGCAGCAATAGGAAACCACATTTCCCATCATGTGCTTCTCTTTGCAAAGTCCCATTCATGCCAAAGTTAAAATGAAAATTGTCATTTCATCCTGTGTGAGAGATTAATGTTGCAGAATAGGGACTGAGGCTGACTTCCCTCAGGTTGGTATCCAAATGATGGGAAAGATTTGCAAATATCCAATAGGAAGAGGTGTAAAAAAGAGCTGGTGCTACACCCACTTCCTTCTCTGGGAATAGGATAGACATCACAGCAGAGCCATGATTTTTATAAAGTTTTACCATCCCACAGACAAGCAAAGGATGGGACAGTAGGACAGAGCTCAGTATTGCCTCTTCTAAAGTCCAGGCACTTGAATTTCTTATTATCAGCAATGGCCTGTTGCTAGAGCTTCCCCTCTGCTGAAGGCTGGCAATGGTAGTAATTCAATGTCTCTTACTCCGGGGCAAACTGGTGATGACTTTTTGTAGCAGTCTTTCTAAAATATGGGGCTTTCTAAACACCTGTTGATTGCATATTCCTGTTGCTCATCAGCTCAGGAGTGCAGACAGGCTAGTTAAAAATCACTGCCTCTCCTCTCCCTCTTGCCTGGTAGAAGAGGCTGAAGGGTAGGTGGAGGTGACTGCAGTATTGGAAGACAATATTAAATTTTATTGCTACTCCCTTTGAACAGAGCAGCAGAACCTCTCCTGAAGTGACAGCACAGCACCTGCATTTTTTTAGAAAGCCAGTGACACAGATTTAAAATAGAGAAAAATATTATTAGTGGGGGACATATACTTTTATATGGATCACATGGTCAAATTCAGCAATACTTCCCTGTTTTAAAGTGTCTGCTTCCAAAGATGTGGAATTTAACCATATTAATGTTTTTATTTTTTTTAGATGCTGTATTTTAAAACCACTCTCCTCGTGGCTCAGAGAGTCTCCAAGTTCCCTGGACTCCTTTATTACACCACCAAAAGTTCTCAAGCTTGATTTTGAGAGGAAAAAGTAAAGCCTTGTAAAAGCAAAAAATAAAATTAGACTGAATTGAATGTCCCAAAGTTGAGGAAGGTAAAGCTTGAAGCACCATTACCGGAGATATACCCATAAGGGGTTAGCAAAGTGACAGGTGAGAAAGCAACTAGGAAAAGGATACCCTACTTAGTTAAGTGTCTCCTAAGCACATGTTGTGGATTCTTACTCACATTTGCAAAGCTGAAGTAGTGGAACCTACTGAACCGAAGGAAGAACCAAGAGCCAAAAGCTGCTGCATCCAAACCTAGGCTTTGCCCCCTTCTCACTGCCCACAGTCAATTTACTTCATGGCTCACCGCGTGCCTCTGTTGCTACATTTAGATGCAAATCATATACTTATCTACTCATCTGAGTGAAGATTCATTAGAGTTAGGGGAAATCAAAAATTCTGGCTTTGGAGACTAAATCTGATGAAATTTCTGTTGCTACCTTCTCTGTATTTGTTTTAGTATCAGCTATATAGACGTATTAAAATTCTGCAGCTTTTACATCCCATACTTTCAACTATCAAGACATCTTCTATAGAAGTGTGGTTAAGACCAAACATTTTGTCTTTGATACTGTGCTGCAGAAGGATGTTCCAGGAAAAAGGCCGATAACTAAGAAGAATAAACAAATGTTCTAAAGCTTTTTATGCCATTTCTGCTGCTGTTTCTGACTCTTCTATACCTCTGCAGTTTCTTCACAATAGCTGTCTTGTCTGCATTCACCAGTGAGATCAATAAAGAGATGTTAATTAAAGGAAAAGCTGCTGGAGGTTGTACTTTTCTGTTTGAGATCTATCCTGGGCTCTGGCTGCAACACCTCGCTGGCCTCGACTACAATGGCAAGCTGGGACTCCTCTTGTCTTGTCATGGACACACGCTCAGGGACAACCCTGACCTCTGGTGACAGTTCCACTAGCACAAACCTGCCTCCCTAACATGCCCCTCACCTGACCCCCTCCTTTATAAAGTGACTTCTGAGGGCAGTTAGGTATACAAAATACACTGTGCATCAATATTGCCACTCCAAATAAACCATCATGAGAACGTGTTTACAAAACAACCCTAACTGCCTCAGCCACCCCTCTGACACAGCGGCTGGAACAAGGCAGAGCTGCGGTTCTGTCCTAAATTGACTGGTTGTGCATCTTTGCTTCCCCACCTGTGAACTGAAGGAAGGAGTGGCTGTAAAGCCCCGTGTGCAAGGCACTGCGTGTGCAATGGAAGCTGAGGTAAGGAGGAAGGACTTTGCTGGCTCCTGAGATGTAAATGTTAATTCAACTGGGTACAGCATTTAACCCCGCAGAAGAATACGCGGTGGTTTTGGTTGGTGAATGCTGAACACAAGAAGATGGATGGTTTTCACTACACCAGGCAACACCACCGCTGACAGACCAACGGCTCTGTGTGAAAATGGTGGGGCAGACAACCAGCTCAACAACGTGGATTCACGTCCAGCAGAGTATGTGCTGCTATGGGAAGGAAAACTCAGGACAAAGAGGAGTGACATGCTTTCCGGGAGCAAAAAAAGGCATCCTCTGACACTCTGTGTGACAACTATTTTCATTAGGTTCAGTGAAAGCACGCCAAACAAACAACAAAAAAAGGCATCCCGCTGAAAATAAAACAGGCAGTTCCAGGCTCATTACTGCGCGTTTTGCCTGCACCTACGTGTGGGCTGAGAATCCTTTCTGCTGGTTTCTTGCTTTTTAAATCTATCACAACCGCACGCCCAGGCAAATCGTGAGGCATAGACCTGTCAGGTGGCAGACTAATGTCAGCACTTCAGCCTCCTGGCTGTCAGCTCCGATTCCAAATAACCTTTTTCTCTTCTTGTTCCAGCGACTAAATTACAGATCAAGTGAAAAATGTAATTATACCCCCAAAGGCCACAGATAGCATCCTAAAGCATACCGAACTAGAATAGAACAGCAATAATAAAAAGATAAACTAGGATTACCCCTGGTGCGTAGCTAATCCAAAACATTCCCTGGTCCCACATGGGTTACTGTAGAACTGTTTCCTATTTGCTGATTTCTCGTTTGCAGGCAACAAGTGTTCTTCCCCCTCTGGATTTTTAGTATAATTTTGATATTTGAAGTCTTATGAAAAATACAGCTTTGCTGTTGCAATAAATACTTGGTTATACTGTCAATTAATTCTATTGTGTCTGTTTGTTTTTCGGAAGATGATGCAGAACTTGAGCACTTGCACTTTTTAAAGTAGTATGAAGATGGGAATATCAAGACTTATTTTCTATGCACAAATTTAGATGCTAAATTTTTACAGAAAGAAAAATATATCAAAAGCCTATAGGCATATATTCTTTTCTCAATTAGTTCTGAGTATGTTATATTGGATTGGAAGTGCTATCAAACACTGAATTAACTTGGGTTTTCATCTGATTACTGGAATATTAAATATTCAAGGACTTTTCCTGAATTCTTGCACAAGGCTATAAAAATACAACTATTTAAAATACTGAATTATTCTTAGGAACACCTGCCAAGATAAAAATAGGTGATGGTGTTCAGAGTGCAAACCTCCACAACTGTTAACCCAATCTACATACAATCAGAAAGGCTTATGATGGCTGAAATTTTTAATCTCCTCTTTCTTATTAATGTCATGATTCTTACCCTTATTCAAGAATTTGAACTCACATTTTAAAAGGAAAACAGACAGGCAATGAAATGGGGAAGCATTAACATTTCAGTCACTGTCCCTTTATTTGCAGTCTTCTAATTCAAATATAATTTGCAGAAGAATAAAATTCACTGTCCCCATCTTTTTGCACCAAAGAGGGTTCTTCTGAGCTAGAGAAAATGTGAGTATTTATTACTCCATAGATAGCTCAGGCACTAGCCAATACAGTGCCCTGTTCCCAAGTCCTGTCTTTGCTGCAAGTGAGATGTTCTGCTTGTGTAACAGAAAGTCTAGATACTAAATTGAACTAAATGGATGGATTTATTCCCATTACAAATTTCTGCTTAAAAGACATTGAGCAGGTAGGTGTCTGAACTCCATCCGTGTTCTAATCTCCCCATTTAATCTCCCCATTACTGTCATCCAGTAAGATGTATGTACCAAGATCTCCAGGTAACTGCTCAGAGCAACAGCTCATGTGCTCCGTGAACTGCACTTGAGCTGATGGATTGAACAAGCTGCCTGAAAAAGCTGCCGATGCTCTACCTGTTCAGCAGGCTGACTCACCACACCCCCAAGGCACTGAGTTCTGTGGATGTATATCACAACACACTTGTTCACATTTCTAGTTCTGGGCAGCTCTAATGGGACTCTTATGTGCCTTGACCTGTGGCTACGCAGGTTGGCTCTCATTTCAACTGGGGCACTATCATGCCTTTGTTCCAGAGCATACACTGTCACAAGCAAAGGAAGAAAAAGCTCTATGTACCCTAACTTACTTTTATTTAAAAAAAATAAAATATCGCAACATAAAATGCAATGAGAAATAGAACAAAGGAAATTACAGAAGGTTTTGTATTTTCTCATGAAATGCCATGTCTATAGCTGGATGACAGAGAGCTTGTACACTGCTCACAAGAGGAGAAGGAAACTTAAGTTGTTGTATTGAGAGCCTATTAAAAAACCACACATGGAAAAGTTGCCTACAAAGCATCACATGGAATTTATGCGAATCCTGCATTGCACGCAGTGCCTTCTAAGAAGCAAGTTATATCAAATGATAACTTGACTTTATTCAATTGGGATTCTGCCAGCCCATGAAGAAACCACAATCTAGCCTTTTCCCTTAATTCCTGGTACTTTGAGGTCTACAAGAAACCAAATGATGTGAACAATGTCCTTGAAAATACACTCTTTTTAGTCCAATCTCTGCCAGTGTACTTAATTTTCAGCCATTCTGGAAATGCCTTAAGCTTTGTCTGCAAATTCACTTGGCCTGACATTTGGCAATGCGTTATAGGCCAGACGGATTTAGGAAACTGCACTGATTGGATTAATCAAATTAAAGGGAGGGGAAGGGGGAAATAGAGGAAAAAATAATTTCCTCTTATTTCATAAAATATATAAATAAATAGAACTAATTGATTTGAAAGAGTTGCCCAGGTGTCTCTTTAAGTACTTATATTGTAAAACCCAGCTTTGTGAATGCAGCCCAGCAGTGAGTCTGTTTGCAGGGCAGCAGACCTCAGTTCACTGTCCAAATTACATACTGGTCTACTAGTATTTTCCTGAGAGCTGAGAAAATAACAGCCATAAAAAGCTTTATAGTATATAAGCATAAAAAAATACTACTGAAAATGAAAACAGGCATAAGTTCATCTCTGTGGTAAGAATCTGACCAGATTCTCCTGATGCCAGAGCACAGATGCTCTGGACACATTTTTGATGTCCTAAGGCAAGATACTCAGCTTTTGCTCTGCCACATCCCCTGGCACCTGATAATGCAATAGCTCCAGCCTGCTTCTTGTGGGTGAGGAGGCGATGGAAAAGGCAAAGAGAATGGGTTTTTCTTTTCCATTTGAAAAGGACAGGCATGTCTGGGGCACAGCCACTATCAGGCAAGGAAAGGATTTATCCCCACAACCCTGTTGTCATAGCAAGGTCTATTTTCCGCACTCCTTGGCACTGGCATAATGAGCACACCCCAGTTCAGACCTACATATTTAGCTCCCTTTTTATATGGCCTGCTTTGTTTGTAAGAGCTTGCACTGAACAGCTACAATCAGTTCTCTTGACTCAAACGTCCATACATGAGTTACAGCAGAGCAGACTGATGGATGATGGGGTTCAGCTCAGAAATCTGGCCGGTGGTGGGTCAGCAACCTACAACTCCCAGGGAGAGCCGCAACAACCTGCGCAACCAGCACTATGGGTATCTCCTATGCTAGGGACATTTATCTTCATGGTATCTGCAGTGAGTCCAAAGTATCAATCTATATTCTCAAAATATCCACAGGAAGAACTAAGAATTGTTTCAGCTGACATGCTGAACATGGTAATTTTTCAGTAGTGGCTAAGTGCTCTGTCCGGTGATGGCTGTGTTTTCTCAAGGATGCAGTGTGTGAAAAGGCACTTCTGTAAGCTAGGTTTATTTATTCTTTCACCAATGGAGAAGCAGCAGCATATGGAAAACTGCAGCCCGACTGACTTAACATGTGTCATGCAGACACAGAGGAAAGGCATATTTTATGCCTTTGAGTATTTTACCCAAACCACTGGACGCTATTACTGTAAAATACCAGCTCTGAAATCAAAAGCTGTGCTTTGCATTCACATAAGGGGAAATGTTAGGTTTCCTTCATTTGACTTTTAAAATACATTATGTATTCCTACATGCAGCCTTTCAGACAAGCGAAATAAGTAAATTGTACTCTGTCTTTGCATATTAACCCCTTTCACTAGTTACACAGTTCCTCTGAGACTGGATGCTCTGCAGGACCATTGCCAACTACACCTATTCCTTACTGCACTCCTTTAATAATCCCTGTATCAATATAGATTTGATGCTAGAGCTTTAAGGCTGAAGTAAGCAATGGTGTCTTTGTGTCAAGTTTTTTAAGAACAAACTGAATGCATGTTGTTAAAAAAATGCATCAGGTGGTCATGTTCCCATGAACCTGCACTCATCGCACAAGCACAAATGGGTGTCAGCAGTGTAAGGTGCCCTAATACAGCCCCTGGAAACTCTTAAGTAAATATGCCACCTAGTGTTTAATTGGGACAACTTCATTCATAAATCATGATCAATTCCTCCCAAGCTGCTCCTTGCAAGTCTAGGTGGTATAGATTCTGGCAGAGGTATCTAGAGATGCCTCCTCCACCTTTTCCCTCTCTCTCCCTCAGAACCCTCACCTACAGCTTTCTTATTGAACAAGTATCTTCCTCCTCAGGGGCTGTTTAACTCCTGAAGGACTCTGCCAAATGGCCAAGCCACATGCCCAGACCATCTTTCTCATTTGAGGAGCCCACATCTCAGGCTGCTGCAAGCAATCCAAAAGGCACTGAGAACTGACCCCGGGTGTCATCCCTGCTGACAAGATCCCAAACAAGCCTGATGGACTTCAGAACAGCCAAATGGCACCTGGTCTGGCACATGGGCATTAAGTGAAGGAAGCAGGGTTTTCATGTCTCCCTGCCTACAGATGCTGGGCACAATCATTTTGAGAAGCAGGAGCACCACTCCTGGCTTACAGCTTGCCAAAAGGGGACAATGAGTTACCACAGCAATAGGTACAGTTTAGATGGATGAATGAACCAACAGAAAATCAGGGAAAGAAGCTTTCAAAGTGTAACAACAGCTATTTCTCTTGACAAGTGGTGGAGACATAATTTCTCCTGGGGCTATGGCTGTGTTCTTCCTCGCTTCTAGCCCCTGCTTAATAGAGGCACACCTGGCTTAAATGCAAGCAACCCTCTCACTCTTGACAGAAGAGATAATCCATGTATGTATGTGGGTTGCCCCCTTTTCATGTGCTTAAAACATGCCAAATTGTCTTCTTACATTTTCTAATTGAGATTCTCCTGTTGTTTCTGTCATGGATGCTCATTATGTTTCCAGGGATTAAATTGCTATACTCAGTCACATCATAGCACAAACCATCCTGAGTTTTCGGTAATGTCTTGTTTGCACTTTTTCCAGATCAATAAAAATCTTAAATGAAACTCCCATCCCTGCAGTACTTCATCAGCCACCTTTCCCCAGCTTATCAAGCTGCTGCCTATCTTTATTCTTCGCTTGAAATTCCTCTACCTATTTTTGGTCCATGTGACCATGTTCATGCGCCAACCAATTTGAATTAATGTCAAGAGTATGATTTCATGAGACATTGTACTACTTTGCTAAAAATCCAATTATTCTGCATCTGCTGCATTCTTTTCATTCAGTACTTTTGTAAATCTATCAAAAAGGCAATCAAGTCTAACTGGCAGTATTCATTCTACATAACCCATGCTGACGACCGTGAGCAGTCCCACTGTTCTCCAGGGCTGAGAATACATTACAAGAAAGACCCCATTGTTACAACTTTTACTTTTCACACCACAATGTCCTCTTTTCCAAACATTAGCAGTTATAAAAAGCACTGGTTCCCGACCTTTGCAGTCAAGCCTCAGCTGAGAACCCTGCCAACAGCATGTGCTTCACTGTGGCCATTACCAGTTGTCACCCTGCCCATGGTGCTCTCCTCTGCTAGCCCCGTGCCTGAGACTGTGGGCAACTGGTAGCTGCTGACCCAGCCCACAGGTGACTGGGGGAGATGCCCACGCCTGGATTCCCAGTATTCCAACTGCAGGGTGAGAGTGCAGGCTGCTGAGCTGGCTCTCTGTGTTGAAAGCCCAGATCAAAGAGAGGACATTTGCTTGGGCTCTGCACCTGACTTCACTTGAGTGCCCACATGCCTCATGTGTGAGACCCTGAATACACCCTGAATATGGGAAAAGATGCTCAGTGGATCTGACATACACATTTTATGCTCAGAAAGGGTAATATTTAGAGCGTGATGGGACAAGTGCCAGTCAGCATGTAGGGACATAGGAAGCTGGCCAAGACATTCCTTGGCAGAAGGTCTCCAGAGCACGCAGGATATAGAAGAGGAAGAAGTTAGTGTATCTTGGCTAGCATTAGGCATTTCATGGAAGCCTTGGACATTAGGATCATAGCTGCAGTTAATTTCTGACTAGTGAAGTGATGATTCAGGATTGAATCACAGAATCATAGAATAGTTTGGGTTGTAAGGGACCTTAATGATCATCTAGTTCCAGCCACCCTGCCATGGGCAGGGACATCTCCCACCAGACTAGGTTGCTCAAAGCCCCATTCAACCTGGCTTTGAACACTTCCATCGATGGGACATCCACAACAGGCTGGGCAACCTGTTCCAGTGTCTCACCACCCTCACAGTCAATAATTTCTTCCTAATATCTAATCTAAACCTCCCCTCTTTCAGTTTAAAACCATTATTTCTTGTCCTATCACTATAAAGCCTGATAAATAGTCCCTCCCCATCTTTCCCGTAGGTGCCCTTTAGGTACTGGGAGGCTGCTATAAGGTCTCACAAGAGTCTTCTCTAGGCTGGAATGTACTCTTCTCCCATGGGGAGGAATCAAATAACTTCTCCTCCGGTATGTTGGTAAGATGTCTTCATCTAGACAGAATGCATCAGAGACTAAACAATACTTTTTCAGGCACAGAAAACCACAGTGAAATAGGAGAAAGTACTTTAGGAGGTTTTTCTCGTGCCTGTCTTAGGTGTCAGCACTAACTGTGCCATTTCTCCCAGATGTTTTCTAACGTGTTTCTATGCCTTAAGATGAGGGAGATTTTGTCTCCCCTCCTTAGGCATGCCATCCCACTGTTTCACTATTATTTTTTTTTTCTCCCTTAATAGCTAACCTGCAATGTTAATCACTGTATTTCAGGCCCACCATCTCTTGATGTATGAGCAGAGAGGACAGGTTGGTTTTTTTCATATAATTAGACAAACAAATGTATGACATAAACAAGCATATCACTAAACCCACTTATTTTCTGAACAAAATATAAAGGATAAACATTAGTCACTATTTAAACACTTTCGCTTTGAAACTAACTCGAAGTTGTCCATTAACAGAAATCCAAGATCAATACATGGCAGTTTAGAGGCATTTGTAAAAGTTTACTGCCTATTTCTCCACAGTGTCTCAAGACTCATGTGAGATAATCAAGTATGGATTTTTACTTAAAAAACTGTTTTTTCTTTTTACAGTGACTAGAAAAATGAAATGTTTACACTGAAGGCTCCATCCCAATCCCTATGGAAGGTTGTTTATACTAATTTAATATCATCAAACTATGTACAGCGCATAAAAGCCAAGACAAAAAAAGGTCATCTAAGGCTTTTATCTTTACTACATCAAACTAAGCATGGGTTTTATGCAACAAACATTTAGCTTTTTATTAAGCTCATAACAGGAAAATACCCAAGAAAAAAATAATTTATATATTCAGCAGAGCCTAGCTGCAGATGTAGCACCGTACTTGAAGAGCCAAGTGGCTTTTGCTTTAGGACTCCTATAACCACTTCTGGTGTATCTAATCACTTTTATTACTCATCTGACGTCTCATTTGACAAAATTTCAATCTACATTGTGGTATTCAAGTATGAAGCTTTCACACTGCTTCCACTTGGCTACCTTTCTAAAACACTGGATTGGGAAATGCTTTGGTGGTAACAAAATTCATGTTCTCCTTTGGTCCATCTGCTTAGCTGTGCCCTGAAGTGCTCCAAGACACAGTGAAGTCTTTGCGGGTATTTCCATTAATTTTAGTAGTATTCGGATCAGTTCATATCTGACGCATTGTGTCATCTGTGTAAATCATTGTTGTCTACAACTTAGGAGCTCTCTTCAGGAATAATCATATCACTTATTCTGCTTAAGGCAAAAGTCATGAATCCTAAGCTGACAGTAGTAACATAACATAAACCAGGATCCTGGAGGGATGTTAACAGCTTAGGGAAGCGCTGCAAGTAAATACTTTGCAATGGAACCTTTCTTTCTCTTGATTTGCTCGATTTCCATTACTGTTAAAATGAGCCAAATTATTCCTCGCAAAATCCTTGCCTAATCAGGCAAAACATTAGTTAGGAATGCCACAGTAAACAACAAAGCAGCATCCTTTTTCCTGTGCATAGACAGCCAGAGAGAAGGAATCAAAAAAGATACTTTCCATTATTTTACTTTGGTAGCTTTCTTATTTTTCTTTCTTATATATTGTCTATTTCATATTTATGCTTTGAACAAAAAAAGAAGCTGTAAAGAGATGCAGCTGAAAAATACAAAAGAATGACAACATTGAAAGGCAGAAGAAAATGATCGGCGAGCTATATTTTAGTAAGATGGTATTTGTCACTCAAAATATAAAACTGCTTACTAAAATACGTACACTGGTAGATGTACTATATTAATATAAACTCTTCCTTACGGCGGTATAATACCAAAGAGTATTCTGGATTAAATCAGTAATTGCTAACAATTATTTAAAGAAGACAGCGGGGCATGGTAAGTACTAATGTCAGGGCACGCTACAATTAACTACATACATGTACTACCTGTGTGTAGACTTCTACTCTTGCAGGACAAGCAGGAGTGACTGATGAAAGGAATTAATGATGTGTAAGTTAGTTGCTTCTAGCAGCAAAAATGCCATACAGCTTTTATCACTGCATGTATTACTGAAATCTGCAGAAAAAGGCCACCTTTATCCACAGGCTTTATGTTGCAGCTTATCAGCATGGTGTCTGAGCATCTTCCAGGGAAAATCAGCTGGGGAGGAGTCCCTTGTGAATTCTGCAGATATGCATCCAGGGGTGAAACTGCAACCCCTGCTAAAAGAAGGTGGTGGGTTGTTGATGTCCCTGCAGAACAAATTTTAATTTGTTCTGACCAAGCATGTTGCAGATACCTGGGAGTTGAAGGCAGCGTAAAAGACACCGGGTCAAGTTATCAGTGCAGTTCCAGCCCACAGTCTGCAGGAGCAGATGTTTCTGCCCACTATCCTCTTAACCCAGAGATCTGCTGCTAGGACAGCACACTGCCCTGCAGCCCTGATGTGGAAGGACATGCTCGACATCTGGATAGACATCCCAGCAGAGAGTTAAACGCCAGATATCAACCTGTAATAGGATCATTAGAGGTTTAGAGGAGCTGCAGAATGGCAAGAATAATGCATAAATGAAAGACTGAAAAGATTTCTTTATCGTTGGCTAACAGCAGTACCTGTAGAAAATTCAATGAAGAGACAAAAATGGAGTGGTAGGATGAGGCTAAGAGGCCTACAGAAAGGGACGTGGTGTGAATAACAATGTAGAAGTATAAATACTTAAAAAAACTGAACCAAACCAGAGGTTTTCACAAAATTGGCTGTCTCTCGTGCGGTTTTGATGTAAGGAAAACCGCAGTGCCCCTAAAAAATTTAGTGCCATAATGAGATTACATCTCCAATTAAAGGATGTTAGAAAACAGTCTTTCTTAGTAGCCCTGCATTTTTTTCTATGGGAAACTGCATGTGAGCAGCATGACTAATGAAGACAGTAATACCAAGTACTACTTCTAGCAAGTTATTCTTCCTTTCCTGCAACCTTTCCCTTAACAGGAATAGCTTTCTTATCTGTCTGTTATTTGTGTGGGTTTTTCTGCCGAGGAAACCTACAACCTTCCAGACACCGTAATATACTTATAATTTCAGCTCTTTAGTTCTAGCTGCAGCATTAACTACGGGCTCTGTCATTTGCACTTAAATGCCCAGTAATGAGTTCCAGCAAAACAGATAGAGAGGTCACCATGTCAAGCAGCAATATAGTTTTCCACACTGTCTTGCTCTTCAGTGAAGTCTCCAGGTACAGCTCGCTCTTGCTTTAGCTCAAACCGCTCCACTATTCTTTACAGATCATCATCGTTAAGCGCCTCTTGTTGCTCCTGGCATGTACTTGCAACCAGAGAGCAGAACAAGCACTCCAGCCTGCGCTCCAAGAAAACTCATATTTCACGTACAACCCGTATGTTGGAACTGACTGGGCCAGATCCTACTTGGAGAGAAGTTGATGGGAACTCTGCCACGATCCAAGTAAGCAGAGACCTGGCACTGACAAAACCTTCCTTAATCTTTACTGTGTTTACCAACAGTTTGTCCTCTGTCAGGTACGTTAAGATTATTCATTATTCTTTAAGCTGAACCACTGCCAAAGTTTTTCTTTAACTTCACTCTCCCATTCTCATCACATCCCCTGTGCTAACAGGAATACTTGAGGAGCAACAAGGCAACCTAAACCCAGGAACTGCTCCTACCTAAGGCCAGCCTAGCAAAGGGACAAGGTGTGGGGCACAGCCTTTGTTTGGCACAGGGCACTGTGTCCCAGCCTCCAGCTCCCACCCACGGCACGGGGTGGCTGCAGCAGAGCACGGGGCAGGTCACAGGAGTGGGACTGGAAGTGCAAGAGCAGGAAGCAGGGAGTGTTTCTCCACAGCTTTTACCTCCTTCACGTACTCATGAAATTCCAGATTGCATTTGCTTACAGCATTTCAATGTATTTTCCCAAATGACACTTGCCATGGCAGGATTAGAAATGAAGATTTTTTTCCTCCTTGCCTGGGACACAGAGACGGCTGCCGCAGTAAGGGCAGCGGTCGCAGGGTAACTTGGTATGCGACTGCGATAGATGTTTAAGAGCTACATATTTTACTGACAGAGTCCTGCAATTTTTTCTCTCCTACATTTGAAGATTAATTGCTTACAGCAAGTTACACTTCTACATTCACCAGTAACGTGAAATACTGGTAATTAATTATGGCACTTGCCAGTACCAGGTACTTATCTGCCCTACATCTTCTAGTATACATTCCTTTGCCCCAAGTACAGCATTCCACAAGCAGAGCAAGCAGGAAGCAGGCAATCACAACTTGCTCAAGCCTAAATCACAGCCCTAAACAGAAAACATACAATCCTCAACTGTTCTTTGCACAAAAAACTACTTCTCTATCCAAAATCCTTCTTGAAGCTGGATCCTGTTAAAATGACAATTGCCTACACTGCTGGGAAAGTGCTTGCAGCGTGCTGCTCTCCCACAATGCTTCATTCCTAAAAATCATTGTGACTCCTATAAGATTAAAGATCTGTTAAACTGCTCAGACTAAAATTTGGAATCCATGTCTATGAATCTAGCACCTCTTTACAGCCAGACAGAAATAACTTTCCGATTAAATGTTGGCATTAAGGATCTTAAAAAATATAAGCATTTTCTTAGGCGTGCTACAAAAACTGTTGGATAAAAAGGCGTGCACAACAACAGTTTAATCCAGTCCGTGTATCACACCCTGCTTCTGGAATAGGCATGACTCCACTAATTACAACCTCGAATAAATTATCATTATGGGAACAGACAGGTACCCCAGGCAGTACTGAGACATTTCATTCAGATGTGTGTTCCTCCCTCCAGCCCGTGCCTTGGTGGCCCCCTTCCATCGACCTACCCCACAGGGAGCGGCGGTGCTGGAGTGACTGAGACATTGAATAATCTCCACTGTCAGTGTGGGAGGCGACAGGATGAGCACATTCCCTGGATGGTGTTAACAAACCCACTAAGGAGACTAATGCCTTCAGCTGCACTTTCACACTCTGGAATTGGTTTCAGTATAAAACAAAATTTCACTTGTAAAAAGCCTAATCTATAAGAGGAGTACTGATGTGTAACCTTAGAGCTCTGAATTCTCACGTCCTTCTTGAGAAATAATGGAAGTTTCTGTCCTGCATGTGTGCCTACTCCATCATTTCTGAAACATTCTAAATATTCCAGGCAGCACTTTCAAATAAACCAGCTCAATTATTAAAAAAAATGACATTTTACTTGTTCAATTGGCCAGAGAAAACACACTTTACAGAAAATGCAATGATTTTTCTCACATGCAGCAAAGAATATTGAATATTCATTCACTTATTTCTAGAGGTCTGAAATTTACAGAAGTAATTGAAGTGGGTGAAGGTTTTGATTTGTGGGCAGACCATGGCCTTTGTCTAAAATGCTGTACAACACACGACAGCCTCAAGCAAAATATCTAATACAACTCCTGCTGAACTACCACTTCCCCAGATTATTTTTTTTATTTTAGAAGACTTCTAAGGTTTATATAAAAACAAGTATTAAATTCCCTTTATCCCCCTTTTTTCCTATATGCTATTACTGACAAATGGTTGGTATTTCATTAGCTTATTCCAAAGCTAATGTCCATACTTTATGTGAGGTTACTGTGAGGAAGAAATGGGAATGACCAAACTCCAACTAGAGCAACCTGCTCGAGTATGAGGTGACCCTGTCCATGGCAGGGGGGTTGGAATTAGATAATATCTAAGGATCCTTCGAACCCAAACCATTCTATGATTCTATGATGACCCCTGAGTCTTTGTCTGCCACCCAAACTTCTCATGAGTTTCTACCAGGAACATGTGAAGCAAAATCAACCACTGTTGGCTTCAAAATACAGACTTCTATGAATTTTTTTCAGTTACTAATAATTTAGCTGATATAACCCTTTTTGCGCATGGATTTCATAAAGATGATGGAAAACTACTGGTACCAGCTGAGAACCCCCCTGGGAGTCCTAATCATCAATAACGAGGCCTCAGCTGCTACTGCAGGTCTTCAGCCTGTAAGCAGACCACCTTGCCTATTTAGCCCCACTCCTCTTGTAGTTGTGATTGCTCTTACTCCTCCTGGCAAGAAAAATACGTCAGAAACAGCTGCTATTCCTCCTTCTGCTGCTTCCCCACAGTGGGAGGGTTGCCAACAATGTAATGGCTTAGCTGAAGCTGGCTATTTTTACACGACAGTGCAGCCACGCAGCCCAGGCTTGCACGTACAGAAAATTACACGAGCGCTAATCCTTGTAGGGCGAGCACCCATGCTACTGCGTCTCTTATCTTGGATCACCTTGGAGGTAAATAATACTTTACACACTTTAATTTCATTCAGCTGCGATACAAAAGAAGACCTAGTTGGTCTCTTTTCCCAATTAACAAGCAGTAGGATGAGATGAAACGTCCTCAAGTTGTGTCAGGGCAAGTTCATATTGGATATGAGGAAAAATTTCTTCATAGAAAGGGTTGTCAAGCATGGAACAGGCTGCCCAGGGAAGTGGTTGAGTCACCATCCCTGGAGGTATTTAAAAGATGGGTAGACGTGGTGCTTATGGACATGGCTTAGTGGTGGACTTGGCAGTGCTAGGTTTACAGTTGGACTCGATGATCTTAAAGGCCTTTTCCAACCTAAATGATTCCATGATTCTATAATTCTAATCCAATCACTAATGAGGCCCAGAGGTGTATTTTCACTATCAATAGCAACTTACATCAAGTTCAATGTTTTCAAGCACTGGTTCCTGGAACTAAGGATGCAGCTCTGCACTCACTTAAAGACATTATCATCTTTTTTGGACCTGTCATAAGATGAAAGTCTTGCCCTCTCCTTGGTGCTGCATCTCCACCCACATGAGGTGGATGAGGTAGCAGATCTGGCTGAAAAAAATCACCCTTTTTTTTTCTGGCTGAGTTAGTTTTAATCTGGAGCCATTTTCTAGTGTCACGTACTGTGTAGCTGCATAAAACTGTATATCAGCAAAAAAGCAGTGGTGAAGGAGAGAAGGCAGGGGTTCCTTCAGCAATGGTTTGCCTTCGTTGATTCAAAATAATTTTTTCGGTGCTCACTTGAAACTACCCAGCCTGAAAAATAACATCCAACCCCAAGTACAACAGAAAACACAATCTGTTAGGAAATATTTGGAATAAAAAAATACAACAAATCTCATCCGAAGTCTTTGAGAGCAGTTTGAGAGATACAAAGGACCATTGCTCCTCAACTGCAAGAACTCTAAGTAAAACCCAACACAATTTGAAATTGCGGTTTTTGTTGTGCAAAAAAATATTCTCCTGATTTCCTAGAGAATGTAGCATGATTTTCAACTGCCATGATTGCTTTACTACTTTACAGTCATATAATAATGTTTACAGTCCTCTCAATGATGGTCCAGTATTTTCTCAATATAAAAGAAACTTTTCCAAAACATCCTCTGGAGCATTTTCCCCTACCTTACATGAAAAACATCTACATGAAAATGTCTGTCATACTGCACTACCTTTATTTCTTGGTTTGCCTCAAATCAAGTCAAAATTCACTTTCATTTGTCTGTTACAACACTCACAACCAGCCAATGTCCAATCACAAGAATCAAGTGAACAAGCACGAAGCCCTTCTCTATGGCATCCACTCCTCTTGCACATTACAATACCATCTAACCAAACCAAAAACTACTGTTGTCAGTGGATTTGTTTTGAAATAAAACTTGAATGGAGGACTCATTGCCATGCCATTTTCCCAAGGCCTTCCCTTCAGCAGTATGTCTTCCCTAAAAAAAGTCATTGTAGTGGCATTCATTTGTTCATTCATAGAGGATGAATGGTTTACAGCTACTCGATCAATTATTACTCCTGCAAAATCCAAACTAATATAGTCAGCTGATGGAGATATGTGAACCCAAGAGATAATAACCATGCTAGAAATGTCCTAGAGTGATAAGTATACGCAAAAAAACACTGACCTGTTTCATGCTCAGTATTACTACCTGATGGCAAACTCACTCCCTGCTTCCCAAACAGAAACCGCCTCTAGTTCCCAACTAGCAAACCACCACACTGAACACTAAAATCATCTGTTACACTGCAAAAGTACGCTTACAAATATCAGCAAGTCAATTCAGCATAAACACCGCACTCAAAAAAAAAGTTTTGTTTGACAGTTCTTACTGCCTTACCACCTGGGAAACAAAAATATCCACGTCACTGCTTACAAGACTGTTTCTCACATGTAAAAGAATTTCTAATTTTGTATCTTCAGATGGCTGCTAACTGCACAAAGTTCTCAATTTATCATCAGGTAAATAAATCCCACTCCATACAATGCTATAGGATATGGGCGCATGAGAGACAGAAATTAAAGAAAGCCACTTCAAATGAGAAAAGCGAGAAAAAAGGGAGGCAAACACACAATATCCCAATTTCAGACCCAAGAGAATAAAGGGAAGACAACAGACAATATCCCAATTTGAGACCCATCCACCAAAGACTTGGCAGAAAAGAGGAGCTTTGCACTGGGAATGGAAAGATAACAAACTTGAGCTGTGGTGCAGGGTCAATGGGAACCAGTTTCGTAATCCTACTGCGGAATATACTTGAGTATACACGGACAAAGAAACGTAACTTGTGAACAATTTTACATGCAGTTCTTAAGTTAACCAGTATATATAGATATTTAATTTTTTTTGCACAGTGAAAACATTTGCATTTGGTACTTATTAGAAAATTTCCATCATAGCTCCTGTCAAATATTAGTTTGGAGCCAAGATCGCATTAATGGGATATAAACTTTTCAGTGGGATAGTAATACTTAATGAAGTATAGAAAATAAGAAACAGGTCTTTAGACAAACACTTCTTTCCCTCAGATTTGATAGAAGGACTGGTATTAAGTGCCAAAATTTTAAACTGAATACTTACCTTTTCAACTGGGGTATTTTCTTCACTCGTTACACTTGCTTTTCTTGATTCATTTTTTGTTCTGCTCAGCCTCCAGGACACTTTTTCTCTAAGCAAAGTGGCGTATCCAATGTGTTCATAGATGGGGTTCGTTGTCATTTTGGAAATATACTCAGAAGCCTTTGTTTCAATATATAGTGTTATCAAGCCATCTGTAACTAGATCATGGATTGATTCAAATCTTTTCTCCCCAACGAAGTGCTTCCCATCATAGAATAACCTGTAGTTTAAGGTCTGATTACCAAATCTGCAAATACCAGAAAAGAAGGAAGGAGGGAAGAAAGAGAGAGAGGGAAGAGTGAGAGAGAGAAGTCATATTGGCAAAACACTTAGGAGGTAATTTCGCTGACGAGTCTATGTCTGGTTTACATATGGAATATGCACACAGCTGGAACTACATCTCTGTGGAGAGACCAACTCCAGTTCAAACCCAGACTCAACTGCATCATATGGACTGGGCTACAGAACTGAGGCCAGATCTCCCCAACAAGCTACATGACCCAGACATATCTGGTTTAAATCTAAATCCTAGAGGGACTACCGCAGCGATTGGGAAGGCACGTTTACATTCAGAAGACCTTACACCAGGACCCATAACTGTGTTAAGGGCTCTTCAATCCTTAAACATTTTTTAGGTGATGAGAGTGGATGCTTAACCACCATTGACACATTTACAGTATGAATGGAGATGGGTATCTCTAGCAAGAAATTCAGATCCTAAGGGTCTGAATCACCCTCTGTCAGGAAGTGTGGGAGACCAAGCTCCTAATTCAGGGGCCCAGTTAAACACCCAAAGTTCTGTGGGGTAACTCTGGCCCTATTTATGGCAGGTGTAATCTATGGGGTATTCAGTTTATAACACCAAATTTGGAATCCCATTGTTGATTAAAGGATTCAAAGATATGACATTAAGTGGTCCTTATATTGCATCAAATATGCATAGCTCTGAATACTTTGTTGCACATTCAAATCAAACTCTTTAAGCCTCTTATTTTTTCACCCACATTTTTCATATGAATTCTCAATTTACAATCAAATTCAGTTTTTGATTCGACAAATAATTGTCCAGATGGATTTAGAAATCATGCTGTTTGTCAAAACAACAGGCACTTCACCATAATCCCCATCCTTTAGTAGTTCTTTTATTCTTTATTTGAAATCTCTCTCCAAAGCCCTAAAAAATTACATTTGTTCTTTTTCAGCTGACAAAAGTTCCTTTTAATTTACACCACTTTTTAGTTGGCATGACTCACCAGCTTTTCCAGCTCTACCATCTGTACATCAATACAATTTCTGAGGATGATTTCAGCATCATATCACAGCTACTTGGGGTAAACTCCTTAAAGGATTTTTCCTTCTGGCTTACCAGCAGAAGGGTAAAAATGCAGACTTTTATTTTGTGTGTATCCCACAGAAGTAATAATGCCATCAACATTGTAAAATATTGCTAAGGAGTTTGTTTCGTCAAAACACATCATCTTGTAAATAACCCACAGAAGCATTAAGATTTTTGAATGGCACAGCTAAGCCAAGAATGGCTGTAATTTCAAGGGAAGGCAGCTCTAAGGGGAAGTGAGGCTGTACTTTGGGGTCACACTGAATTTTTCATTCAGCTGAATAGCAGACTCTTATTTCTTTGAGCAGCATCATCCCACGCTTCACACTGTTATTTCTACAGCAAGTTTGAATTCCAATTAGGGAAGAAAACTGAAGTCCAGCACGCTGCCTTTGACAGCTGTTCAGCCTCCAGACTTCATGATTCTCCAGGTTTATCCAGGTTTATTATTACTGACAGTTGCCAATGTTTGTGTATAACACATCACTGAGCTCAGAGGACAACCTGGCAGTGTCCTCTGCCAGGACATTCCCTGTACTCACTCACACCTCTTGCACAGTTTTCAGGAAGAAACTCATCTTTACAACACTCAAGGCTGTAAAGGGTACTGTAGGTAGAAAAGTTTTGAAGACTGGTACTGTCTGTTTCTGAAAAGGGACTTCCTAGCTAAAGGAGTGACTGAATTGGTGTACTACTGCAATGGTCAAACTGCTGACAAGAGGGTGTAAAATCACTCTGACACTGTGAAGTGGATTAAGTAATGGTGGACATAGACTTCATTTGAAAGGGACTGATATAATCTCCTCCATTAAACACATTTACATTTGAACTATAAACCTCTATTCAAACAGCATTTACCTGAGAGCAAGGGTATAGCAGCCGGGTTGCCGCTGGCTTTCTCTAAGAATATATGCTCCTTCTACACCAGCGAGTATTTCATCTGCTTGCTCCCGAGAAATGATCCCATGAAACCTAAGGGAAGACATTGCAGTCACTTACAGAACAATCTGACCAGACAAAAGGACCAGAACACCTTCCCCTCCACCCCAGACACCATCTGAAAACTTCTGCACTGCAGAGCATCGTGACCTAAGCCATCAGGACAGCATCCCAGCATCTAGAAGTGGCAGGGCAGTCACCCAACCTGGGCAAGTCCAGCACAGAGGCAAAACAAAAACTACCATTGTATGTGCAGCTTCAGTCAGTATAAGCCAGAATAATACTTCAATCGCACCCAAAGATTTTTTTTCTGTAAATGCCCCATCTTTTCACAACTTTTCTCCTCTACGAGTCTGTGCCTGTCTTCCTTGTTTCCTTTCTAGCGGTCTTACAACAGAACTGAATAGTAGACACAAAAGCATTATTTTATTTTAAATGGAGATGACTTAAAATTAAAATGAGAGGTCATTCTTATTTTCAGTTTGCTTTATTTTTATATTAACATTGCTTCCTCAAGTTTGTAAGGGAAACTGAGACAAAAAATGGCAACAATTACTCAAAATTATAGCTTGCATATATTAAACTAGTAGATAAAGAGTAGTCTCAGGAAAAATACTCTTTTCTATATTTCAGTGAGTTCCTCATTCAGTGTTGGAAAAAAGCAATACTTCTCCAATTCTTTTGTCATTACTATTTTAAGAAAGGAGGCTCTAGGATGCACAATTAACCTTACAATAATCAATATTTATCAGTGATCTCTCCGTAAGTACAAATGCAGCCTATACAGCAGTTTGAGTCTTAACTCCCACACACATTATATACACTTGTAAGTCCAAGAATCTGCTCAAAGGTTTTGAAAGTTTCTATTTTTGCTGCTGTCTGAGAAAAAAGCACTAAAATGTATTGGCCTTCAGCATTTTCTCTTTTCTGACAACACACATGAAGTGGCGCATTTCTAACATTGCCTCTGGCTTGGTAGTGAAAGAGAAGAAAAACACATTGGCTGTAAACGCAATTGTTGTTTTGTTTTCTTTACATTGTCTTCTTACAACTAATATATGTTGTAAATATTACACTTAGGTGATCTTTCCAGAGTGACTTTCTATTCAAGATGATGTAAACTGATTTATAATTTCAGTCTGTACTGCTGGGGCCATGGTCATTTAGTGCCACATCCAAATTGAAACGAGCATCCCCTAGATGACACAATTTAAGCATGTCTTTACCAGTAAACTCATGCCCATTCATAACTCTAGTTAAAAATAATGAGCACAGGCTATTTTCCACCAGAAGCTCATTATAAAATATTCCAGGCTTTAGGTTAGATATTAGATAAAAGAGCTCTTCTGGTGATCAATTTAAGAAACCACTGGGATAGGACACTTGGGTTACCTGGGAAATTCATTTAGCTATGGGTGGTAAGCACTGGGAAATCTAAGCTTTCTCATAGATGTTTTTGCTACATTTACATAATGGCATAAAACCAGCTTGTACATGGTAGAAGATCCCCTGATCTCAGACGCCTGCCTCTGACAGCAGCCGACAATAAATGCTTACGGAGAAGGTACAGGAAGCAGTGACATATTTCTTTCACTTCACATCCCTGTCCATCCATCACCTCTTTAGCCAGAAGTTGTGTCTGATCAGCTGTGACCTTACCCTTCATGATTCTGAGAATCTCACTTGTAAATCCTTTGATATCTTTATGCTTTTGGCCTCTGCAGCACCCTGTGGCAATGAACTTGAGAGGGATGTTGTGCACATCCCTCTCGTGGGCATCCACTGAGGAAGACTTGTTCATTTTCCTCATATGGCAGGAGCTGCATCCCTTTGCTCCACCATTGTTGCACTTTGCTGTACTTTCCATTTCTCCTATAAACTTTCTAAAAAGGAGGCAGGAGGAAGGGGTAGTGAGGGACCAGAACTACATGCACTATTTATAATACAGCCACATCATAGATTCGTATAGTAATATAATTAAGTATTTTCTATTTCTTTCCTTTTCTGACTTTCTTTTCAAGCACTACCGAGCACTGAGTCAATTGATTTTACAGGACTGTCCCCAGTGGTCCTGAAGTCTTTCCAAATGATAATAACTACTGTGATCTTGCCTGGGCAGGTTGACATGCTGCTCCACAAACCCGCAGTGTGTCAACAGCCAGGCAGGTTCCCGGAATAAATACTGCTGTAATGGTTTCACAAGTCCCGCCATAGGGAGTGTGATGGGTTACTCAGGTGGGTACTGTCTTCAGCTCTGTTGTACTCTAGTGGCCGGATCTGAATTCCCTCTTGTCAGAGGTAATATTTAAAAAATGAAACTTCATTAATTAGGGGTAAAGCTACTGGCTCTTGAGCTTTTTGATAGGAGAACAGGATCATTAAACACAGATGATGTGTCTGGGATGAAAGAAAAAATAGAACATGGGTTGTAAGTAATTTAGCTAGCAATAAGGGCTAGTGCCTCAGCAGATTACTCTAGAAAAGGCCAAATGGCAGCTCCTCAGAGGCTGCGTATCTAGAATATCTGGGTGGTCGCTGCAATATCTTTTCCCTTCACCTGCCCAAATCTCCACACCAATGCAGGATCCAGTCCCCTCCAAGCTATTTATTGGCAAGAAGACTGCTGAGCACAAAGGAACTGGGCTCCAGTGGCCCATTATTTTCCTCACAACAAAAATACACCTCCTTCTTGGGTATTTCAGACCTGGTGAGTTTAGCAGAGAGAAGAGCATTTAGGTAGGCAGTAGTAGACACACTACTTCCACAACCATATAGGGTGGAGAAAGTAAAGGAACATACGCAAAAAGGCAGTGAGGGAGGAAAGCCGTTTCTCTCCTTCCCATGCCACTGCAGGACCACTGGGAGGTTAAAGCAACAACCAAAATAAAAGGAAGAATACTACTGACAGTAATTTTTTTCCAAATTGTCCTGAGAAAAGCAAAATAAACATGCAGTCCTACGTAGGAGCACAGTTCGTGCATTGTGAGCAGCACTACTGGACTGTAATACAGATAAATTATTAGATTTTCAATAGATTTAGCTCCCAGTTGAGTGAAAGGTAAAATAAAATATTTTGTCAGACTTCCATTGTGTCTTTATTTTTAGTTCTAGAACAACAACTTTTGGATACACTCAACAGATACTTTTAAAAGTAAAATACTTACTCTCTTCCATAATACTTTGGTCTGTTCTCCACCTAAATTTATAAAGAAAGGAAAAAAACAAGTTATAAACACACTCAATTTTAAAAAAGTGACATAAAAGAAATTATACTGGAATACTAATGAGGACTAGTGCACCCATCTTAGTGATTAAATTCTGCAAATTCGAAACTGTGACTAGAACGTGACAACACAGAAGAGCACAAAAATGAAAACAAAAGAAGTGGTTTTATTGATGGATTTCTGGGAAGAATAACACTTATTAATGGTGAAAAGAAATTGTATAAAAATACATATAATTGTAAAAAATTTAATCAAATAAGAAACTGCAGTTTTGCCAATCTAATATTTATACAATAAAATATGACTATTTTTATTATACACCGTTTAGCTTCTTAAAAACGCTTTTTGCCTATATGCGGCAACTAACCAAGGATAAAGAATTTAATATCCTTGGTAGAAACAAGGTTTCTAGATTTAGACATAGTCTTAAATTCCTTGAAGTCTCAGGAACTGGCAGGCCTGATCCAAATTACCTTGAAAGTTGCTGGAAGGACTCCCAATTATTTTAAAGAACTTTGAACCAAGTGTTAGGAATACCATGGTTTTTTTATCTGGAAACTCAGGAGACATCTGAGGCTCTTGGCTCCCTTTCTCAGAGCCCAGTCTTCTGGCAGGTTGTCAAAAAGCAAGCTCCTCACCCCATGATTTTATCTTTCACCAGCCTTTCACCAGTTGTCTCCCCATGCCGGGCTGCATCCCACATCAGGGCAGGAGATGCCAGCAGGGGGCACGGCTGCCCCAGCTTTCACAGAGGAACCTCACAGGCTTGAGACATTAGTACACATCTGACCATTACAAATTAATTTTCAGGGGTTTGTTTCTTTGGTTGGTTGGTTTGGTTTTTTGTTTGTTTGTTTGTTTGTTTTTCAGGCGTATTCATATATAAGCATGCGTTTAAGCATCTTTCTAGAGATCTCCAGCAACGGCACTTCTCAACAGTGTCATCTCACACTTCAGCCAGCATTTTCATGCATAAGCATGAAAACACAAGATATCCATAAAGTCTCCATAATATCTGAATGAGTGCACACCTGAGGAAAGCTGTCCATATAAATGGAATTACAGCTTCATGCAGACCAACACACAAGTAAAAAAATCATAGTTTCGACTGTTTCAGCCTTTAGGTGAAAATTCATTGGTTTTATCCATTTTATCTGACTAGAAACAAGGGCTGTGTTCTTGTTTTGATTAAATCTCCTTGTTTCACTCATAAAAATTTTAAATTTATGAATGTTTCCTTTATTTCTGAATTGCAAATGTATAAATGTGACATTTTTGAATCAATAATCTACATGCCACGCGCTAAACTGAAGCAGCTGACTTTCTACCCTGCAGTCACTAAGGCTACAAAGCAATGCAAGACGAACAAAAGTCTGCAAAAGATAATGAGAATCTTCAATGGAAGACCTATGGGAGTTCAATCAAGTCCTTACTGTGCGCCTTTCCCAGCTCGGCATTTCTCTTCTAGCTCGGCACTAACAATAGCGGTGTCACACCCTCGAAACTCCTGCCTGGGTATAACACCTTGATACAAACATCTCTGAGCTCTGAGGGGCAGGAATAAGAGGAAAAAGCAAACGCAGAAGTGAAGAGAGAGCAAAATCAGAGGAATCGCCAAGTGCAAGCGCTGTGTTTCTCTGCACATATGTGGCAGCTCGGAGAATAAAGTCTATGGAATACTTATATTTTTATAAGTAAAGAAAGAAAAACAAGAAAATGCCACAATACCTCAGAGAGGAGGTTATTCCTATGTTCATCTTTAGTAGTGCTACATGACTTTATTATTTTGCTGTTGCTGCCTTCTTGTCATCTTTACAGACCATAATGACACCCCCCCCCCAGCATGTATTTAGCTGTGAAATTCATTTAAAAATGGATATCAGAAGCCAAGTTAGGTGAGACCACCACATGCAATTTTCTCTTTCATGGCAACAAAGGCCACTCAGTTCATGGCAACAAAGGCCATTCAGTTCATGAAAATAATGGTAAGGAATAAACAGATAAACTTTCATTCCCACAGAAAGCCAAATAAAACCTTTATACCACAGACGGTAAAGCACGACTTTCATCTAGGATTCAGAATCTGCTTCTTTTAAACAATATAGATTTACCTTGGTTGTACATACACACAGGATAATCTTTCAATCTTTCAATCACAGCTTTCAATCTACCTCAGAAAGATAAACGAGTTAACAGTACTAGCACTCATCCTCAAAACTACCTGTAAGCACAAGTTCCCTCACAAATATATAAAGTATAGAAAGAATCTGGAAATAACTCCTTGAGCAAATGGAAGCACATTTTGTATCCTACTCACGACACCATTTATACAAAAATACAAATTAATCTGTGAAATTCTTATCATTTAAATAGCAACTGACTGAACTGCCCTGGACATGGCAATTTCCATTTTTCCTGCTGTTCATGAGCGAAAAGGTTTGTTCTTCTGAGAATCCACACAAACCCCATCAAATCCTATATTTTTCCCCCTCCTTCATAAAATAGAAACGTTCACTCCAACATCTTTTAGCATCCACACGTCTAAAATAGTCACAACTTCAGCACTTGACTTTAGACAAAAGAGATACTGTAGTATTCCCTAGAATGAGACTCCTGATCTGCCAGACCATCCAGGTGCCCCAGAATCTAAAAAAAACCCTCTCCTGTGCTCACCACAATCTTCAGCCTGAAATAACCATTACGCTCCTAACTAACTTCACCGCTAGGAACAAACACAAGGAAACAAAGTTACAGCAAGATAAAGGATCAAAATAACATCAGGGTCTCTAGATCAAAACCAGAATGTTGGACTGAACTTGGAAATAAACCAAAAGCCTGCACAATTGATGGAGCAGAGGCTTAAAAGTATCAAAGGAGCCAGTAGCTCTGTTTTGCGCCAACCGTAGACTCTGTACAAACTTCAAGGGAAATTCTATATATCCCAGAAGGCAAAGGTGACTGAAATTCAGTTGGGATTAACTTTCCCTCTCCTGCTATAAGTGGGCTTGTGCACACAAAGTCAGGCAGAAGCGCTGAAGAGAATTCTTAGTCATGGAAAGAAAAGCAAATTCACAGGTAGACAAGTGACTGTTTCCCCATGGTAGGAGTCCAGAATAATCAGTTTTATTGCGAGGAAACATACAGATAAAGGTTATGAAGAACACTTTTTTCACAGATAAAGGCTATGAAGAACACTTTCATCACTTTCTGTATAGTCCTCACAACTTTATTGTGAAACAAGGGCCACCTTTCCCAGGCGACCAGTTGGCTTTATCTGTCACACTGGCTCTTCTCCCCAGACATCAAGCAAGGGGAGAGATCAGGGGGTTAGAACCATTTAGGACTCTTGTGCTAAAGGACCAAAAAAAAGTACAAAACTGAGGAAAATTATGTAAGGCAAATAACAGGTCTTCACTACTGAAAATGTATTTTGCCTTAAAGAGCTCCAGAGCTTGCTTTTACTACTCCCAAACAGAGCATAAATTAAATGGGTTCTCTCTCTCCACTAGAAGTGACAGTTTTCAATTCAAATGTGAGATGGTGATTTTCTGGCTCAGAAAAAGGTACTGTTGCCCATCTCAAATGAGAAATGTTGCTGCAGAGCAGGCATTTCTGGCCGTTGTTCCAGAAACCGTGGGGAAAACACTGAAAATTACTACTGAAATTCATAAATTAGGAATCAGCAGTGAATGCCAAAATTGTTTAAAGTGAAAGTCAAGTTGATCAGGAAATAAGACGTATGGTGAAACAGCCTAAATCACTACCAATCTAGTACTCTTACAAAGCCAGCAACATTCAGTGATATCTAATTTTGAAGCATGCTCGAAGAGAAACGAAACCCAGCACAGCTCTCCTGGGACTCTCCAAAGGCCTTTGGAACCTCATGTTTGAGAGACTCTGCATGCTCCAGCCTTGACTCCCAGCCTGCCAAACCTGATTTCCTCTCTCCACCCCAAAACCCCCCCCGACTTCTACACTTGTCTAGTTTTACAAGTTTTTTTAATTATGTTACAGCATATTTTTCAAGACGTACTGGGGTTTGAGGGCAACACTGAGAGGAAATGTCTTCCTCCAAATAATATGCTAGCTATCTAAGCTAATGCAATATATTACGTTTACATAATTTTGAAGTTTACTGAATTTTAATGCCCTGGGATTTGTGGCTCCTCTTTTGGCCAGGATGTTTAGCCCTGGCATGACATACTCCTGCTAATGTACAGATTATTGTATTAAAATCCTACACCACTCTGCAAGATAACTCATCACAAAACTACTGGGAATCATGCAGGCAGGAGGTGAGCATCCCCTAATGTGATAGATTTTCATTGCAAGCACTGACATCCCAAGCCACATTGCACTGTAGATTTGAAGATACCCTGAAGAATTCTTTCTGCCTAAGTACTACCACAGAAATAAGATAACCCTAATTTCAGAAAAATTTAATTTCTCTTCAGCTTCATTGCACAAGACATATTTCCTTATCCGGTGGCCAAAGCTGAAATGTAGAAATGTTGGAATGAAAATTTAGAAATCCCTCTAGGACAGCAATCTGTCTACAACTCAGAAGGGCTAGCACAGCATAATAGTGTATATGTATATGTATATTTCAACCACTGCCTTAATACATCCATGAAGACAACAGGAAAGGGTAAGGGAAGCAATAAGGTGAGTAGCTGCACCTGACTCTCTGTTCTCCTCTCCAATACACAGGAAGAGCAGAGAAAGAAGATCCAAGAGTTAATAACATCAGTGTGTTCACTCAGAGCAGGCAGTGAGGCGTTTTCCCAAAGGAAGTTTAATCTGATATATTTTCTGTTTGGAACAATCCTAATTATTTTTCAGTAATTCCAGTTGACTAGATATAAATATGTTTTTCAGCTCAGTTTGACATAGAGACAAATAGAAGAGTCGGAAGAGAAGATTTCAAGACAAGTCAAATAAAACCAGACTGTACAGAAAAGGGGTTTATTGTCTGAATAGTTCAGCTTTCAGCAGAATTGTCATGAGCCAACTGCAAACTTTAGTCTTACAAACAACAACCAAAGGATTAAGAAGGACTGTAAGCTCCCATTAAATGGAATGAATTAAAAAATGATGTTGTATTTCATTACTTATATTTTTTTTTTGCCTCCAAATTTTTCTTAAAGAAATTTCAACTTAGATTCATTAACATGTCTAACTTTCCCTCCAATTAGGACACATAATTTCACATCAATGATTCTTAAGCAATTTAAATTGGGTGACATTCCTTTCAAAGGGAAATATTTATCTACCTTTTTTACTACTTTTCAACCACTTTCTTACTATTACCTTGTCAGGCTCTCTGGTACCAATATTTTCAAAGAGAAACAACTCTTAGTTGCAAAAAATAGCATAGCATAAAGCCTATTGCTAATTTTGTTAGTAGGATCAGCAGCAATGTAACATCTGTACTCCCTGGCCAAGGACAGGTCAATTACAGACAATCACTACGTACACAGTTAACGAAAAGATGGTCTTCTCCGGTAAGATGTTCAGTTGGTGGCATTCAGACTGACAGCATAGGCTTCAGATGACAAGCTTACCCAGCAGACGTAACTTCATGAGTATGTTCATGCACTTTGGCTGTGTGATGAGGGAGGAGCAAAGCCATTCCTCGGAAAGAAACTAGCAATGCAAAACAAAGCTACCAGAAGACATTCCACCTGCGCTGCCCATGTTTCTGAGGCTCCCCAGAAAGGTGACATGAATAGTTTTGGAAGTCTGCATCTCCTTTTGCCATTCAGCCACTGAGCTATGGGGATGCCAGCGCTACAGCCACTCGATGGATACACACTCAGCCAGGTGACGGCCAGGGACTACGGTGCCTCCTGGACATGAGAGTAGCTGGGAGCAAGATGTCAAAAACATTCCAAACACCAGAGGGGCAGTGACTAGACAGGTCTCCATAGAAAAGGATCTTGGCATCATTTCAGATCATAAAATGAACATGAGTCACTGATGCTGTCCGTTGAAAAAACTGCCAAAACCACAATACCATACTGGGGGACTCAACCAAGACACGGCCAACAAGACACCTTAGAGTGAGTAATCTGCTCCTTGCAATGGCTGCTCGGAAAGCCTCTGGTGGCCCACTGAGTGTGGGTTTGGGCACCATGTCTCAGGAAGGACTGGAGCAAACAACTGGGGTGAGCAGGGACTTAGCAAATGTGAAAGACAGGAAAAGAGATTGGCCTAAAGAAGACAAGACAGAGAGAGGCTGTAGCAGACAGTGGCAGAAAAAGGCCACTTTCAAGAGGAAATAAAAGAATTTGTTCTCTGTGTGCTTACTAGGCACGACAAGAAGTAGTAAGCTTAAACTGCAAAAAAGAAGCTAGAGTTGGATTTTAGTAAAGTGTTAAAAATAATTAAATACGAAATAAATAAGCAGAGGCAGTAATGAAATCTTCAACCTTGAAAGGCTTTAAGAAGAGGATATGCAACTCATCTTGATGCAGGGATCGCAATCTCTTGAGTTTCTTCCATCCCTGATATACCATGATCCAGCCTATTCCTCAGGTCTGACTGGACTGCTCTCAGGAGACAGGGATTAACAAGGAGTAGACTGAATAGGTTATATAAATCACATATAAAACACCAATAATACCATGTGCCTGCCCACGTCTGTGAGGCTCTCAGGAGAGAAGTCATCAGCGGACTGAGTGAACTGTTCCAGAGGAGAAAGCCAAACCTTCAAGTGATAAACCGCTCACTGCTTACCTAACTGATCAAAATCAGTTCAAACCTATCAGCATAGCAAAGTGCCAAATAGAGTTTGATATCTTCTAACAGAACATTCTGTGGTAAAATTTACAGCATTGGGGAGAAGGTAGGAGTGGAGCTCTTTACTAGGAAGAATATAAAATGAAAGACCAAAGTGAAGAACATGAAGAATGCTTTTATTAACTGCTGCTCAAAGCTGCTCTGATGGTATGCTGTAACCTACGGAGAAGGTAAGATGCCTAACGACCCATTTGCAGAAGGATAACCCATCACAAAGAAATACAGGAAACTCAGCAGCTCTGATTGTTACTGTGGCACTGCAGGCTGATTTGATTTCCACTCACTCAAGGTTATTTCTATCATTTTTAAAGACAAAGAATTTAAAAATAATTGTGTTTGCCTTGTTTGCTTGCTTACTTGTACCAAAATTTCAAAAGAGTTGCTTTAAGGCATCCTTTATGAGGGTATTTTTAACTTGGGTTTGTTTCCTATCTATGACTTTGGGCAAACTGTCCAGCAGCCAATAATCAATATACCAGACAAAACACTATAAACTCCAGAAGGTAACAAAAATCTCCCTTAACACAGACATCTGCTACTGCTACAAAACCAGAATATATTTCTGCGTATATTCAGCTCTAGCTGAAAAGAGCAAGACTGAACAAGAAGAGAAAAAGACAAGTATTTTCTCACTTAGTAAAGAAAATAGTGTGCTCCTGAACATGAGCTAAAATAAACTGAAATCTTAATCAAGAGGGCTCTTGCTAAATAGTCAGGGGAGACAGGGTCAGGTTCAAACAACTTCAACAGCAAAAGCAGGAGTTATCTGTTTTGCTATGCAGCTTCCATTCACACAGTAATGGCATCATTAAACGTATGAAGGAATATCAATGTTACCTTGACTGCAGAACAATTTGAATATAGTATTTAAACTGTTCTCCCTTTTTTCAGGAATGATGTCTACAGTCATTTAAATGGGAGGAAAAATATCCCCATCATCAGCAGATAAATGCAGTAAGCCATATTAATGCTCTAAATGTTGCTTGCTATCCTATAACCAGTGAGAATCACAAAAACATTCCTATGAGGCATGCCACAACAGTCCACAGCACATCCACACAAACCTATTGGTGTTTTATCATCCCCGTCCCCAAAAGCCATGCTTCCTGACCACCTCACTCCCACTATTTGGTATAAACACGTAGCCCTTCAGCAAGGTGCCCAGAGAATGTGTTTGAGAAGTGCAAAACGATCATTTATAACTCTGGAGACTGGTTATAAACTTGAGCATGGGCTGGAGGTGTGGAAGGAAAATCAGGATCTGAGAGTGGGTGGGGTAGGTGGAAAATGAGAAGGAGGGGACCTTAGACAAGTGTCTGTGTGTGGTGCCACTTCATTGCACTGGCAGAACATCTCCGCGTGGGGACAGGGGAAGGATGAATGCAAAAATCCAATAATAATAATAATATTAATTCAGTTTATCTTCTGTTGATGATTTTATGAATATTTCTGCACCTGCTTCTCTTAAGTCAGGATATCCTCAAAGTGTGAACAGGGAGCATAGACAGTGCTAGCTATTTTACCCAGTCTGGAAAAAATGGTTATCCTATTTGGTCTTCTGCAAAATACTACATAGGAGAATATTGAACAATATGGTAACTTATAGGTGCTTTCATTTCAACAAAGCTGAATACTTGATAACTACTTATGAAACTTACCATTCATAAAACATCCCTGACACACACTCTCTCTCTCTTACTAATTTGTACAGGGCAGTTAAAATGTGTCAGAATATAGTAGTCAGGATGGCATTTCAAACAGATACACAAATATTTTTGAAACAAAGGATAAACAGAAACCTACATTGCAAACCTTCTAAATTTTCATTCTGAACCCTGAAATTCAGGAGTCCTTGTTTGAAAACCATACAAACTCCAACATGTTCATGCCCACTTCTCTTCGGTGCTCCAAAAAGACATGTGTAACGGGCTGATCTGATCATTCTGTATATGTAGTACATACACACATGTTCAGAAAGTGTAGGAAGCAAGACAGATGTGTAGTTTCTATATTTATGCATATTAAGAAATACAAATTCATCAACTGCTCAATACTCTGAGTTCCGCATCTTGAAAAAAGACATCAGACACCTCACAAAGTATCAGACAGCAGAGACAATGAGACTCTCTTCCACATATTGTTTAACCAGACACAAGGAATACTGGCCTAAATTGGAACAGATATGTAAATCTATACAAGCACATCTAATTTTCAACTACACATAGGTGTATTGATAAACTTTATCTAGGTTGAGATACGAAACAGGCTCTCATTTATTTTGGCTTGAAAACTACTTACATTCAACATCATGTCAAAATAAAAAGAAATAGATGAAAAGGCTGATATGTAACAAGGATAAAAGGAAATAAAAAAAAATAGGAGAATAGCAAAATCACACATACACATCATTCACTACCAAGGAGAAATTGAGAGGAGGTGAAACTTTCCAAAGAACCTCTCAAGCAAAGTCAGGGGGATATTTAGGAAGTTCATCAGTACATAAAGACAGCTACATACAGTTTGTATTCGTTAGTCAGAAGTTGCCATCTTGTCTTCCAAAAAGATGGCTATAACTTTGCCACTTAACAGTGATCAATAAATACACCAACTGGCTCATACCCTATTCCTCTGATGAAGGTGAATATCAGCCTGTTTGCAAATCATTATCTAGATGATCAGTAAATCAAACTTGATGAAATTCAAGCGGGACAAACTCTTCTAGTTTTGTTTAGCTGTAACTACCTAAACGAAATACTATAGTGTCTGCAGACTAATATAACACAGAAAAATAACACTATAGTGTCTGTGGCTTTCTCCTCCGTTCAGCAGTCAATGGACTGTCAAAATTAGGATGATGTGGCTTTGACTGAGTGCTCCACCACCCTATCAGTGCAGCAGGGTGAGACTTCATGAACTCTAGGAGAGATGAGACTTCCCGTCAGTCCTTAAAGTGCCTTAGAAAAAAATATTGTCAACTTTCTCTGATGTGATGAATACAAGGGAATTTTGGGCAAATGATATTCCAGCCTCCTTTTTTTTCTTTCATCCATTGCTGCACACCACAGGCATTCTGCAGGACAAAATTCACTGTGGAGATACCACAGGAAAATGACATTGGGTATAAACCCACATTTTAAACCTAATAGGAAAGCCTGCATGTGGCCAGTTTAGAAGGATGCTGGATACAATACATTTTGACATTCCACGGGTCCCCTGTGCCATTTCAACCAAAGACTTTTTGTGGTCTTCAGCTGTTTTCAGCCCCCTCCAGTCCATATCAGGCTTTCTACTTTCCCTATCAATTTCAGCTAAACAACTTTCCTCCTTCTCTCAAGGTCTAGTCAAAATTGCTCTCCGGCATCATTTGCAACCCACAGACTACTGCTGTGTCCTCCTTGTTTCTTTTTGTTTCTATCATAAAGACAGGACTATAAAAGCACAATTAAAGCAGCAGCAATATTATAAGAATTTGAAGATATAGGCTCCATTAAGTCTTATATGTACAAACATTTTCATTAATGAAAATAGGTTTCAGAACAATTCTGCTCATTTGCACTTAATTGCTAGCAAATGGGGTCTCTTGGTGTATCACTGTGTGTGTTCTGAAGTTTCTTTCTAAGCAAAAGATAATACAATATTTTGAATTATCTCACATAAGCTCTCAGAACTAACAGTAAGAGACATCTCATGGTAGTGTCTGACTTTTTGCAGTAGAGTGATTTGAACAAGTGCCATGAAAATTCCCATTTACTCTCATTATTTACCACCAATTTTATGGCCAATTTCAATGCCTATTACAGCTCTCTAGTACTTTACCTCAGTATAGACATCGCTCTTAGAAAGATGACAGTAGAGAGAAAGAGAAAATATTCAGCTTGTAAAGGTCACTAAACGACCAGAATAAGGGAATTCATGGACGACTTACTGCAATGATTAAATACTTATTATACAGTCAGATATACTCTGCAAACATCGTATTTAGGCTTAATTTTAACAACCTTGCTCAAGCTTAGCTAATTTCTGGAAGTGACCCATTAAAAGCTTTTTCTTATGTACAAATATAAAACATTGCTGTACCTGAAAGTAGGACTGAGAAAAGTAAAAAAGCATTTTGAAAACACTTTTCAATATTGCTGTTGTTTAAATGAGACTCTACTAATTGTATTGTTCTCAGCTTGAATCCTGTGTTTCAGAAGAAACCTGAGGATAACCAAGTAAAGAATAATTTGCAATTGTTCAGTTTTGGAGATGTGTAAAGTTCCTGTATATTCTCTGTCAGTGGTATACAACATGTGAATATCATTATAAACCTGCCAGCGACCATTTCAACATTTATGTTCTATGAAATGCCACTAACCTTACACTTGTTTTGATAAACCTGGGTAATGGATACCCAGAGGGACAAAACAGTTCCTGACCCTCTGGATGGTTAGACTGAATACTCATTGTTACAGTCTGAATATGCCATCATTATTTTAGTCTTTTACAAACACTTAAGCAAAGAAAAAGGGATTTTTTTTTTCAGAGAAAAGTCCCTCTTTTCTAATCACATTTGCTTTTAGTAAAGGAACCACAATTTCGATGCTTTAAAGGCAGAGACAATAATATCTACTACTCCTTACACAATCTATTTGGAATTCAGAATGACAACTAAGGCAATTAACTTATAATATAAGCGAAGGCTCTAAGGCTTTGTGTACACTAGGGAAATTTATCCACGTTTCTCACTGTTCCTGAGATTGGCTTGGCCAAGACACTGTTAAGAATACGTAAGGTTTAATGCAGACAAACTCACCAGCCTCAAATATTGCTGTCAGCAATTTAGGCTTTCTTGGAACAGAATAGGAACAGCATTCCCAGGTATGAGTATCTGAATGACTCTACACATGTAATCCAAGAGTCATGGGCCAGACTCGCTCCCTCTTTGAAAGAAATATATAACAAGCCTATTGTTTAACCAAAAATGTTCACAAATAATGTCACCATCCTTCCTTAATTCTTTCACGTTATTAAAAACACCATTTCTTTAAAAGATATTTTAACTTCCAATAGTCTAATACAGAAGTATTTCTTAAAATTAGACATTCTTTAAAATGTTACTGTAAAACGTAACCAGGAAGTTGACTGCCTAAATTATTTTCTAAGAATGTAATTTTTTATCAGCATTTCTTTAGAATAGACCCTGAAAGATGCTTTATAAAATTACTATGTCACAACATGAATCTGACTCTTTGGTGGTTATCATCCCACTTCCACAATATTTAAAAGCTACTCCTCCACCTGAATGGCGCTTTTAAATGAAACTTTTTCTATTTAAAAAATAAATCATTAAAACATTGCTGGAAGGAATATGGTTACAAATGAGGATATTGGCAGAAATCCAATGTTATTGAGAAGGTAGGATATTCACACCAGTCTCGCTGCCAGTGGTGATTAATTAAAAGCCGTTAGATACCTGAAGCCCTAACAATTCATTCAATATGATTCCCATTGCAGGAATGACCTGCTTTTGCTGACAAGATATTTATGCAGGCAAAAAAAGAAAAGGAGAATCATGATAGTAGAGCTCAAAGACACAAAGATATAAATGTTCATGTTTTATTTACAGGCCCAGCTTTTAGTCTGGTGGTTTGTGTATCAGGAAAGGTGATTTCTGTCTCCACAGTATAGTTAATCAAGAAATACACACAAATCAGGTGGTAGCACTGCAGAGATCTGAGGCTAAAACCCTTGTGACTATGGAGTAACAGGGAGGTAATGGAAGAGCAAGTGAATGGGGAGAATGTGGAAGAAAGCAATGGGAAAGATGGAGGAATGATAAAAATGCCAAGTAGTGAGAGAAAAAAAAAAAAACACCAGCCCCAAACCTTCACAAGTTTATCTCTCAGTGTTACAGATTTTGTTTGCAGCAGATGCTTGAATTTCCTTGCAAACAGTGCAGAATTTGGCAATTACGAATGAAAGACATCTTCCCATAAGCATGAAGGATTTAAAATTATTTGCATTTTTTACATTTGTCTGAAGCAGTTTGAATCCTAAATTATAAAAAAGAACACTCTCAACAAAGTCCAGTTCCTATGATACGTACATGGAGAGATAAATCTTTCCACTGTCATTTGCACATCCCACTGACACCTGCTCTCCAGATGTTGGATGAGCATCATGTTGAATACTAAGTAACTCTCATATTGCAGATTAATCTATTTCCACATACATAACACAAAATTAGATTTTGAGATTTTTCTATATAGCTGACAGAAATTTAGAATTAATAAGACACCACCTTTAGTGAAGCAAGCCTATACAATCATCGGATTACACCGAGTCAAAATAGAATCAAGAAGGAAAAAAACCCAAACCACCTGCCTTACAGTCTGTGTGTTAAGGAAGAGCTAATAGATGGCACATGAACACAGTGCTGAATTTTCTCTCTAGAATAACCTGTGATGCTCTAAAAGACCAATATATAATTCTACTTTATGTAAAAGCAATAATATAACCACGAGGAACTGGGACACCCCCTGCAATTATATGTAAAAATAAAGTACATCACCAGTGTTGTAGTATGATTATTTTCTGTCAATTGGGTCAGAGAATCTGTGTTTCTAGGAACCAGGTTATGAACACATATAGTTGATATACACAAAGATTCAAAATCCAAGTATAAAAAGTCAACCAAAGATCATATTTGAATGAATTCATACTGCTTCATATTCCTATCCAAATTAAGTTTCTTATTTTCAGTTATTTAAATATATTAAAAAAAAAATCAAATCAAAATAGGACTCTCTTCAGTTTGCCAAGTGAGCCATTAAAAACGGTTCATTTGTCAGAAACAAAACTTAATTATATGAACAAGACATTTTTTACTTACTTTGTATATGTACTGCTTTGTCAATTACATGTTTATTTGGTTAGTATAATATGGTCTTAGCTTCCTTCTACATATCTTAGGAAGCGACCTAAATATGAACTAAATATGTACAGTCTTTAAACATCAAGAAAAGGGAGTAAAGGATAATTTCAGATGTATATAACATGTTCTTGAGTCTAAGGAAACACATTCAATACAGCACAGGGGAAAAGTGTTCACAATTATATGTTTACGCCATTTCTGTAGATAATCTTGTTTCTAGAATATGAGCACAATTGCTACTCCAGTTTAAAATGTGTTTTTTTAAAGTGGAGTAGCAATCGTATTAATTTGATTTGTATTAATTTTAATTCATGAAGGCAAGCTAAAAAATGCTTTGAGTTAGTACTACAAATTTTGGATTAAATTTATTCAGACTAAGTAATTTGTATTCCCACAACAGTGAGTTCAAAGTGTAGGCAAGGGCTCCTAAGCATTCAACTCTTATTAATCAGATTTTCTCAAGTTCTTCCTCAAAGTAGTTCCAGTATGAAAAAAGAGAAAGAAAGTATTAGATAAACTATTATCTCAACACAAAGAATCTCCTCTAAGGCTGCACTGGAAGTAAATAATTTACCTTACTTACCTTAACTATTTTCAGCTATACAACTACTAGTTTAACAGCTGTTACATGGCACTCATTTAGTAAAAATCTGAATGTCTTCTCCTTCAGAGAATACCAGCCACAGAGACCTACTTCTCATTTGTTTTACATGAGAATTTCGGAGAGGAAGGTCTTGTTAAAAACCTTCAGCACACGTGCACTGGAGTCACAGAATCACAGAATCGAGTCCAACCACAAAAAAAAAAAAAAAAAAAAAAAAAAACAACAACCAAAAAAACCAAAACCAAAAACAACCCCACAAAAAAACCATACACACCACCCAACAACAACAACCAAACCAAAACCATCA
>BJBW01002346.1:243297-356840 GCA_004320125.1 Scolopax mira
ATGGTGACTCCACCACCTCCCTGGGCAGCCCATTCCAAGTCCCACAGGGCTACAGCATCCTCCTTCCCTCCAAGCCTGAGCTTTGACAGGAAGAAAGGATGGCACGAGGCCTCACCCACTCCGGTGTTTTGCTTGCCCTCCTCAGCATCCTGTGTCTATGTCTTGGGACCATCCCAAACTGACAGGGCTTGAAGACTTCCAGCATGAGGCCAAGACCCTGCTCTCCCTGCCCTGGAAGAAGTGGTAGATGGCACTTGAGAAAAAAAAAAAACCCACATCCAAAAAACCCCTCACAATGGCTTTTTAGTTAAGGAGCTGGATGGACCCAGGAAAATGGGATTCAATTCCTGGCTTTGCAATGGGTCTTCTCAATGACCCTGGGTAACTTATTTAATCTGCCTGTGCCTTGGTACAAAGCCTTCTGCCCCACGTAAAACTGTTCTGAGACTGTGTCTCTCAATATTTGACAGAGGCTGTGCTAGGGCCCTACTTGGCTGGGCACTCAGTGGGGGAAGCAGGTCGGAGCCGAGGATGATGGCTGAGAATAGAGCTATATATCACGCCAATGAACCGCAGTTTCTATCTTCTTTCACATCATCTTTTATACCTCGTGTAATCACTTCATGCGTTTAGTATTTCTATTACTAGTATTACATGTCTATTTGGACAAAATTTGTCCCTGACATTATAGAAGATAAAGCTATCACAGTTTTATTGATAGAGCAGAATCATCTACATATGCTTTCTATTACTATTATGCCGTGCAGGTCGAGGAACTGACATATTTAACTACATAGAAATAGAGATATACAGAAAAAGAAAACAGGGAGAGAAGATGACTCAGCCAAACCTTCCTCCCTATAGACTTCTTTATATCCTATAATCTTTAAAGTTTCTGTGACAGAACCGAGCTCTCCGGCTATCAGGTCAGTGTTTTAAATTGAACACAATCCTTAGCAGAATGCATTCAACAAACTGGAGCATCCTGCAGTCGCCTTCATTTTGGCAAGGAAACACAAAACTTTAGGCAGTATACAGAAAAGCACAATAAGCAACGATTAATGAGTATTAGTCTAGTGAAGAGACTTCTAGCAGTAGAATGAGGCCTCATGCCTAATTAGCAAATATTAATCTGCTTTAATTAATCAAGCTTAAGAAAAATTATTATTAAAAAAAAAGGCTTAGTAAAGTGAATACTACCCACAGACTGTATAAAAGATTTTTGGTAATCATATGGTGCTGACAATTCATCAGATTTAACAAGGTAGAGAGAAAGAAGAACTGACCTCCCGAGGACAGATGATTCTCTTGGGACGTGGTGCCTCTTGTTGCAACTGATACACTGTCAAACACAAAAATGTACAGATAATTAGAAGACAGCAACATACACAAAGTTTTATTCAGATTAGTCTTTTTAGCCAGAGGCTGCAGAGAAAACTGCAGAGGTGAAGAAAATGAGGGCAAACCGTGGTATTCCGGTGTATCTAAGTCATTTATATGAAAATTGGTTGTTGACCTGAAAACTAGCTAAAGAGAACATTGTTTTAATTTTTAGAAGCATTATCTCCTTTTGTACTTGTTACTGCATTTCTACACCAGGGAAGGCAAGCTAGAAAGATTTATTAGGTGTATCTCAGGACAAAATATCATTTTTGTATATACTGTGCTGTAACAACTCAAAACAGGATGCCTACCAATAACAACAATGTTTTTTATGGATAGGCCAAGAAAAAGTTCAGCATGTTTGAAAGGGCTTACCACAATCTTATAATTTATTTCTAGATTTGCTGGCAATTACTGATGAGCAAGCAAACATTGCTTTTAGAGCAATTACGCCCTATTCAAATGGCCCTGGATCAATTCTGTGAATCTTCTGAGGGCTGGAGGAGAGAGACCTGAGGCTAGGGGTAGGGCTGAACCCTAGCCCTCAGCCTCTTCACTGCATGTATTTAATGAGATCCTCTCCTTCCTTTCCACTCCAGAGTCGTGAGAGGGAGCTGACATGCAATGACAGTAATCAATTCCAGCGCAGACAGACTGTCTCTCCATAACTCCAGTAAAAATCCCAGAGGTCTGGATTGCCTCCCTTGAGAAGGGCCTCCTGTATGCTGACCTTCTTGTATTTGGAAAGATCATGTCGTGTCTATGAATTTTTTTAAAAGACCAAGTTTCTAGGACAGGCCTCTTCATAATGCTTGTGAAGCTCAGAATCATGCCCTGAAAGGTGGCAGATTACAGGAGGAATATAAATGCCTGAAGGTTTGATAAAGAGAGAAGCTTTATTGCAGAAAGTGTATTGAAATGGTAGGTGTTACTCTTCAGCACCTTTTCACACCTTCTGCACCCTCTCTTTTAATGGAGCTAGGAGGGATAGAACCTGAGAAGTAGGGAAATCCTTGGCTTGCACCCAAATATGTCACTTGGGGGATGTGACAGCTTTGAGGTGATGCTCTCTGCTAATGGTGAAATAGAAAAAACCATAGCCTCTCCTTTTCCCAACCCAACCTTCATCCCTGATTCCTTGGAGAGAGAGAGTTTGTGATTCCCTATCCTTACATTCCCTATCAGTTTTAATGCATATGGATGTGATCCAGCTCTGAAGTTGTACTAAGGTTTTGGATTTAACCCTCTTTGCTCAGCATGGCCAGACCTCCCACTGCTTTTGCACAAGATTCATGCTAACTAGTGGTCTTTCTTACCTCTTTCAGCTGTGTGACTGAGCAAGATTCAAAACCTTTCTTTTACTCTTTTCTGATCAAGTGACTTGTGTATCCAAAGGATTGCTGAGCAAAGCATGAAAATTCTGCTTCAAAAATCAGAGACCATTTTTCAACACTGATTACTCCGGAACCCAGTGTCATGATTTTAGAGTCCATTTCTGAATGTCTGAAATCACCCTAACTACTGATTCAGCGAGTTACTGTTGCTTAATACGAAACATATTCAAGAAGAAATCAGTAGCTTTTTTCTTCCCCATACATTTCCAGCAAAGGAACTCCAAAGATTCAAAATATTACAAGAATATGATTGCTTCATATTTAAAGCAAAAGACCTATTTCCCCAATTTATTAATTTCAGTTTTAATTGAAAAATCCTATTTTCCAATAATCAAACTAGTTAAATATTAACTGACAGCAAATTAAGCTAGTGAAGCTATTTCTAAGATAACCTTGATAGCTGTGGTGCAAAACTAGCTAGTCTGAAGAACACATATGAAGCCTACCTTGTGATGTATTGCATTTATAAGAAAAGAAAAAAGCAAAGGGCTCTTTGAAATGGCCAAAAGGATCACTGGGGCTGATACTACTGAAGAAGCCAAGGGTGGAGAAAGGAGTCAGCATTTCACAAAACAAAGGAAGGAACAACTAATAGGAGAAGGCAGATATATGAAAGACATGAAAGCAAACACAAAACTGGTTGCTGATAGGATGCAGTGGGATGAATCAGTGCAGGGATTCATGATGAATGCAAGGAAGACAAATCATCTTAACAACTGTGTTTTGAATAGACTGGAAAAGGTTGCTGTCATTCTCAGAGAGGCACGGGTAATTAATCTACTCAATAATCTGAACTGTGAAAGATATCTGATTTAGAAATACATCAGAGGAAAACGTAGTAAAATCATTACTATACAAATAAATAATAGTAATAATGAATTATATGCTGCCTTAAATGTGCAGGATGAGAAAATGGGTAACAAGCATGATTGAGCTTATGAATGGTGGTAATCACAAAAAACATCATGAATGGGAAATGGTTTCCTGGGAAAGATAAAGAACTCAGATTTGGCCATATTAGCTTTAAACTGAAAGACATTAAACTGACAGAAAGACAGGCTAGTGGAACTGCTGGAGAGAGATGCAGAACCATTACACAGAGGCAGAGAAGACAGATCAGGAACAGAAAGAAAGGACTGAGAACTACCACTGTCATCATGGTAAGGGAAGACAAGCATTTCAACAGCAGAAAAACAACTGAAGGGACAGAGAGGCAGCCAGCAGCCAGGGATGCCCAGAAAAGACACACGGCAAGGCAAGGGTGGAGGAGGTAAAACAGTGAAAGGCCAAGTAAGTGAAAAACTAGGAAAAGGCAGTATCTCATAGACTAAGGTATTAAGGAGCAAAGCAACTGTGACCCTACCAAAAGCTGTGTTCTTCCCTAGAAAGGTTCTCTTCTGTTTCTGCTTCCAATGATTGCTATATGAAACCCTGCTAATGGGCTATGTATACAAGTGCAATATTATGGCTAAGGTGACTTGAGAAAAATGTGCCCTACAGCTAAGTTCCAATGAGCGTAGACACCTCATTAAGTGACCTCATTTTCAGAAGTGCTGAACATCATGCAGCTCTGCCCGATTTCATTATATACTTTTTTCCAAAGTGCTGGGCACTCACACTCTGGCTGACATTGCTGAGACCTCAGCAGAGTCCAGGGGATGGTCAGGAGCTCAGAAAGCACATGCCCCTCACTTACTTGCTGGAATGACAAACGAGCCTTGCTTTGCTGTCTCATTTTCCCCGCTCCACCTCTGAAAATCTTAAAACAGAATCCAATCTATAAGGATATGGCTAACTGAAATTATAGGAAACCACATTTATTTAATACAGTGGTAAGCAGCGATCAACATCTGACCCAGTCTACTCCAGCATTTAGAACTGACAGGCAGGTTAGAGACAAACCCACTGTGATCACAAAAAAGATGGCACTTCAACATAATTATTATTTTAGCCCTGAGAAAATTAACCTTATAAAAAGTCAACTGCATGCAAAACCAAAATGTATTCTTACCGATTAGAGAACAGCATCAGACTGGAAGTAGCTTTTTGTCCAGAATTGAATGCAAATTAAATGCACAATAATAATGCACAATAAATATTAAACCAAAATGCAGTACAGCAATAGGGAAATGCAGTAGCTTTTAATCTGACATCTTTATCAGTTTCATAATTCACATAGTTTGCCAGTGGTCATAGCATCATAATCACCTGCAAACTTAGAAAGTTAACAGAACTTTAATTTATTAACGAATTTCTAGGGGAACACTTCTTTAAGATGTCAGCTAACTAGTTAGAAAATTTATCTCTCTTTTCTTTCTTCTAGAGGACAAGTCTGTCTCATGGGATAAATAAAGAAAATTCTACAGTTCCTTTTAGAAAGAACTGTCTAATTTCAAAATCTGATCTGTGTAAGCAACAAAGGGGTGACATGCAAAAATCAACACTTACTCCTCTTCTGCCAGGGAAGGACTACCACCAATTTCTTCATACTTTTTTTCATTCTGCAGTGTGTCAGGAACTGAAGCTTTCTCCTTTAACTCACCTATGACTACTCTTCAGTGATGCTCCAGCGGAGAGGAAAAACTCGTATCATTGCTTTTATAAAGCAGCAAAGAAACATACTGCCTTCTCTCTGAGAATGTTTCACAGCGTTCTTTAGTTTTACCTCCTCAGCCACGTCTCAGTCAGGCATTTATGCATGTGCTGGGCTTGAACAATACGAGCTGTCCTATTTCTGCAGGATTACTCACATGCTTAATTAGGAACCTAAGTGCCCGGCTGAAATAAAGCCTTAATTTCTAACAAAACTGAGTCTCAGACACTGTGCTTATTATCTGCTGAAGGGCAGAAGGCAGGGAAACTTTGTGAGGAGCTGAAGCATGGCATCAGCTGATGCTCTGCATCTTGCCACATTGCTTTGCACCAACGTCCTGACCTTAAATAATGCAAATAAACATTAAAGTGGCATTGACATTAGACTTGCTTAGCACATGCCAATCTCAATGGTGGTGAAAGGAGAAAAAGAGAGGTTTTACATCTCTTCAAAACTCAAGTATGTATGTGCTGTAGCTGGAAGTCAAAAATGACTACGCTGTTTCAGTAGTCAAACAAATTACCTGCTTGTCACATGAAGCTGGTGAGGTTATTGGTTCTGCTCTCATAGGGCAGTGCAGCACTGGAGGAGGTTACCCACAAGGGTGGCAGAGGCTCCATCCCTGAAGGGTTTCTGGACTCGGCTAGAGAAAGCCATGGCTGTTCTGCTCTAGAGCTGACAAGAGTCGTGCTGCAAGTGGGAATCAGTCCCACTTGATCAGTCATGCTGATCAGCTCACCCCAGAAGTCCCTGCCAGCCCACGTGTCTGGGATTCTTATCTTCCTTTCTCTCCTACCTCAGTGATGGTAAAAAGGCAAAGAGCCATTTCATATAATACACCTAACATACAGCAGACTATAAAAAGAAATCTGTTATTGGATATTTATTTGTTGATCTGTTACTCAGGTATAAATGCGTCCAAAGTCACTACCTAGAGACTGCTTACTGCTAGTAACTTCCCATATTTTTTTCCCCCAAGTCCCTTCCTGGTAATACAAAATTATTCTTGCCATTTCTTTTATTCCCTGTGTCCCAGGGCTACCAGAAAAAGTCTGAAAAACCTTGTAATCTGTGAAACCTATGGACTTTCTAACAATTCTTCATAAGTAAGTGAGAATCTTCTGCATCAGAAGTGTCCATCTTTTCCAAATACAGCTGAAACAAGCTTGCACATTATGCCAAAGAGTAAGTCTTGGATTCTGAAAACTGTTCCAATTTGGTCAGCATTTGCCCATGGATATGTGCAGTACTGCTTGTTTGAATAATTAAAACGTGCCTGTGCTACGAAGCTAGAAGAATTGAAGCCTTGATCATGACATCAATAAAAGGCAACACTATGCACCTAAATTTATCCAGGACTTAAAAAATACATCAAAACTGCATGCAGAGTATCTTAATAATATGTTCACAAACTTTAAAAGTTACAAGCTAAAATGCACTGAAAATAATTGTCAAGTAGGCAGTAAATACAAACTGCTAAGAGTGAAAATAGATACATTAAGTTAAAACTGCGAAGATACAGGACAGTAGACTAGTGCTATCACTGGGCGTAACCTCTATAATTAATTTACCAAATTGGGATTTTTCTAGCTGAGTAAAGCAGTACACATTACCTAACATTGCAATGAAAAACGTATGTCTGTGGCTAAGCAGTCTCAGCAGTAAATCTCTGTAACCTTAAACTACATTCTGCGTTTTGGAGCCGTCTTACTTTTTCCAAGGTCATTCATGCATGAGGTTCAGATGCTGAGGCCGTGACTTTGTCATTACCACAATATTGGCATCCCACATATATCTGAATAGGAAATCATATATTCATATTCTATTAGTTCATTCTGGTTGGGGTTTTTTTACATTTTTAAAAAAGTTTCATGGGACTATGTGTAAGCTATCAGGCAAAAGTAACCAAACATTTTCACTCTGTGCAGTGATCTTTCTGCTGCACCAGTGCGACAACTAAGAGAAGGTAAGTAAAGGCATGTGCTTATTCCCTGACTTTTTAATGAAAATTTCCTGCAAAAAAGGAAACATCTGTCATTCCAAATCCTGCTCTCATCAGAGTCAATGGGAGATTTTCCATTGATTTTTGAGTAAGCCAGGTTCCTCTTCCAAAAACACCAGCTCAAGTGTCCAGCAAAGTATGCTAGAACGGTCCAGCTCATATCAATACACTCTTGCAGACTTTTGATAAGGTTTTTTTTCATACATTCAAAATACTGCAATAACAACACCGACAAAAAGTCTCCAGAAAACAGTGTTGTGAGAAGCAATTTTTGTAATTAAATGGCATACTTAAATTTTGGTTGAAAAAAATCCCAGTCCACTCTGAGGCAGAATGTCACTCCCAGGTAATGTACAGGTGATGTCTTTGAAGTCAGCAAGGCAGTTTTATGTGCATATAAGTGAAGTCAACAAGTTTATTCCAGTCTTTAAAATTATACATGTACATGCATGTAAGCACTGTGATCCTTGTCTTTTTGTAGTTCCATTTCAGTAATGCCACTGTACTGAATTTGAAGTTGCCACAATAAAAGAGATGACTTTCACTTAGGATAGTTCTCTATCTGAAAACAGCAAAAATACCCCCTCCACACCCAAAGCTACAGTTTCATTAAAATTCCAGTAAGAGTTTAAAATAAAAGGATAAAATTTAAAGGCCATCTTTAATAAGGGTTTTAAAAGACAGTATTTTCTCTTAGATCTGTACTTTATTAGAAAATACATTTGGAACTAAACAAAAGAACATAAAATATGCACTTCTGCACTGCACTCAATGTAAATGATTTTTCTAAAGGCAGACAGGAAGGTTCAAAGAACTGATAATGGTGTCTCCAACTTCTAAACCACCACTTCAAAAATCAGCTTCTATTGCTATGGATGAAAAATAATATTATCTTAAAGTGATTTGGTGACCCATACAAAAAGACAAGTATACTAAAGCTTGACCTTTAGTAAACACATGAAGTCTTAACCTCTACCTCCAGAATCCTTCCTGAAAATCTCATCAGAGGAACCAGAAAACCCACGATTCACACATTGTAAGGCAACCCAGACAGTCTGCAGCTTATAACCCTGCTGCTGTACTTGTGCCATGGAGAACCAGGAAAGTTCAGGTTTCGCTGCTGTTCCATCCAGTAATTTCTACAAGCACCGAGTGTATTTATGTCTTTTTTCTAAACAAAGGAAGGGAACAGACCTAATGGTGACACCTTGGTAAGGTACTAAGATTATTCAGATTTCTCATATACTCACAGTATGATTTCCATATTGGAGGCTGGTATTCTTCAGCATCTAAAAGAGAAAGAAAAAGAGAGAAAGAAATCAGTCAGTTGGCCACTGGGTCAAACTGTCAGCCTGCATTTTTCTGCTGAGAGACCTCAACTTGTCAGCAAAATTCACATTTCTTTCCCAAGAGAGATGCTACCTCATTTACAGTACAGTTTCCTCTGCGAGAGAAGAATATAAATTTCAACCACTTGTGGATCCAACGTGCTTTTTCCAAATTATTCAAATATAACAGGAATTCATTTTTTACCAATTTGCATATAGTTTCCTGACTCACAAGTATTTTTAAAATAATTAACTAGACTGGTAACTGCATTATTTATTTACTTTACTTGGCACGATAAACAGAGAAATCACTACTGATTTTCAATCAGGCTTCTACCCCTACAATTAACATTTTAGAAGGAGCATCAATGAATAACACACGCCTTCTCTATAATGATGCACAGTTCAGGCTGGACTCCGATGCACAGACCCAGCAGTTTCAATGAGACTCAACTACACTTCTTGAACTCACTAGAATATGAAATTTGCACACTTTCCAGAAACGGCATCAGCAAAAACAATTTTTAAATTTAGAAAAAGGAAAGACTGCAAAATCTGCAATTGGAAACAGATAGTTATTGCCTTTATCAACTGAAGGGGCACAAAAAGAGTTGGTATCTTCTGTTACCATAACATCTTCTGTTATACAACACTGCTGAGCAAATTTCTGGCACAGGGAGCAGAGCTTCTGTGTTTAAAAGTATAAATTTATAGAGCCTGAGCTAAACCCTCCACCCCACATTGATAGCCCAGAGAGCAAAGGCTTTTTGGGCTGGGGAGCAGTCTGGTGCAACGGGAGGGCATGGCCAGGGTATGGTCCAACTTCACAGGGAGGTTTCCAGTAAGAAAGCCTCTTACTTCAACCTCCAGAAATCCCAGCATGAGGCCAAGCTTGAGCGGTAGGAGTTAAATAAATTAAATAAGTTACCATACACCAGCCACAAAGGGTGGGGTACCGAGTACTAGTTTGGTTCTAAACTGCCCTGTTGCCAAACACTTTGAAGAGTTATTTACAGGGGGTATGTCATTAACCTCCTAATACTGTGCAAGTTAATTAAAGTGTTTGGTATTTACTAAAGTTCTACTTAAGTTATGCTAATGTAATTCAATTATAGTTGCATAGCTCACACTCCCTGTCTATTTATATACACACAACCGCTTTAAATAGATCCCTGCAAAAGTTTGTTTACTAGGCATGTTAATCATTAACTACCATCTGCCAGTTTTAACTCTCTTGTTTTAAAAAAGGATAAATGTAGCAATGATCACAGTTACTGCCTGGAATAATACCCTGTGACAATTTGCAGATATACTGATCAGGAAACCCATTCAATTCCAGTTCTAACTGCTAAACTTCACAAGTTTAGCAAATTTCAAAAACGCTCCCAGACTGACAGAGTTATACCGTGCTGTGGCAATCCAAGAGTAATTAGCTTGCAAGTTCATTATACAGAAGGATTATTTTAAATTATATGAAGTTATTCATGAGACCAGTGAAATTTATTCATGCAAGAGCTGACTAATTTTTTCTCCTCTCACATTATAATGGTAATATATTACTCTTTTTTTTCTTATACATCTGTTGCTCCATATATAGTTTACCATAACACCATAATATTGTGCATTAAATTCCTCTGTCATACTTCTGCAGTACAGCAAGAGGATTTCTGAATTTGCTTCTTCACTTAATATACTTTTCCAACAGGATAAACATTGAGATAATACAAATATCTAATAATCTATACTTGTGACTTCAAAAAAAGGAAATAATAGTGGGAGAAACAACGAAAAACAAACGAGTATCAGTTGTTGCTTTCATCTTCCAAATTAATTATAAAAAGCATAGTAAATTGAACAGTGAAAACTGAACTACAAGTGGCCATAAAGTACTTCATTATCCTGAGACAGACTGATGGTGTGGAAACACCACAGCCTAGGTGAAGAGCAATCATCCAGGAGATAGTCATAAAACAAAACTCCTGATGATTATGTTAAATTTCTCACGGTTATGAATCTGTCAGCTCAAGGAAGAGCAGACAGAACCATTCCTCAATAGCTAAAATAATTCTTAAGGGCAGCACACTTGGAGGAAAATCATGGGTCACCAGCTCCACATTTGCCTGTAGGAGGCACTGCAACATCCCTTCAGCTGACAACACGTCCCTACATCCTAGGGAACAGAACTCCGTGTAGGTGGTAGTATTAACACTGTTTATTGTCAAGCAATCACGCATGACATTTGATAGCATCCATTTGTAAGGAACAAAGAGCAATTAGTTTAAATACAATCTGGAGACAGAGGCCACACTTAGGAACCAGGGAGATGGTTAAGGGAGACCCTTTGCAGAAGGAGGCCACTGGGCCCTTGTCTATACAAGGGCCATGTACAGCCAAAGATGCCATTCTGCTTTGCTGTCAGTGTGGAAATTACCCTCAGGACAGCAATTACCATGTCTGAGTCATCAGAAATACACTGACTCTCTTCCTTGTATGACACAGTCTTAGCATTCCGATCCTGGACGACTAGATTAGACTAAACTTCAGCCTTTCTTAAGAAAGGGGACAAACGAGGTAAATTGTGCTTGAGCAGACCTGATTATTACTATTTGACCTTTTTTGAGATTTCTGTTCTGTTCCTTTTTTCATATTAGTCCTCTTTTATTGTAAGGTAGCTCTACTAATAAGATTATACTTCACTCTTCATGACTAGACTTAGCAGGGGGACAGAAGTTGCCAATAATAGTTTGAGTGGTCATCTCAGTTACTACACAACACAACTCCTGCAGCTTCTGCCTTCAGTTCTGCACATGGTTACAGCCTCAGCAAGGACCACAGATCTGAGTTTTAATAAACTTAGCAAAAATTAATCAATCAATAAATCAGTCACTTAGACTTGGCACAAATGACAAAGACCTTCCTAGATCTCTCATCAAGTGATATTCCTAATAGGAACTTTGATCATAATGCCTATAACAACTGTGACTGGCAGCAGAGGAAAGAAGGTTCACTGAGGTACTCTGAGGTGACAAGACAGGATTTCTCCTATTGCTGTTTTCTTGAAGAGTTCCCACTTTCAACAGCGACTTGTCGTCTAAATTCAGAAACTAGGACAGCTAAAGACAAGGTTGAACGCAGTTGTCACAGGAGAAACACAGAGCACAAAATGAGTATTAGTTCTAAAAAGCTCAACAAAATGTTCCAGGGCCAGCTACAATACATTTTTCTGAGTCTAGAGAGACTCACTGTAAAAGAATTACAGGTATCCAGGTCTTATTTATTATTTCAAGTCTTACCAATACTGTATCAGAAATGACTTCAGCAAAACCAGAAAAGCTAAGGAGTACTCACTGGAAAGACCAGAAGTGGAAAAAAGCACGAGAGACTTCCATGAACAATATTACAGCAATATCGTTAAGTAAAAGGTTTGAAAAATAGCAGTTAAGAATGTTAATATTTATTAGGCCTGAGAAAGTAACTAAAAGTTAGTTGTATGCTATACAGAAAGGCAAAAGGAATGGCGAATGCTGACTCTTGGGAAATATTACAGCTACCAGAAGGTTTCTCACTGCATGCATAATTGACATAAAAAGATACTGGAGAAAACTGTCAAACCAAAAATGATATTGTGGAATTGGAAAGTGAGAGTAAGGAAAAGCAGTTTAGTTCTTCACTTAATTTGCTTTACTCTTCAGAGTAACAAGGATGAAAAGCATCTTAGGAATAAAATATTTTCATAAAGCTGATGAAGCACTGTAGAGCTAAGTAAGTGTAAAAAGACTACAGTGAAGGGACTACTGAAAAGCTGGCAAAGCTTTAAGCAGCCAGATAAAAAGCAAATCCACCTAAGATTTCTTTTTAAAGAAACATTAAGACAGCATTTCTGTAGATGATGGGTGGTAAATGGTTAGTACATTACTCAGAGCCATTCTTAAGCAATTTCTGAGAAATGGGCTTACGGTAATTATATGGTAAGTAAAGTTATCCATGGACTTTAAACCTTGTTCTTCACCGTGCCTGGCTCTGTACCAAAGGTGATACTTTTCTGGTTGTATTTGTGAAAGACATTGGAATGACTGAATTGCTTTTTACTACTTCCTTGTACTTTGTGAAGATGCTGATGTAATGCCAGTGCTTGTGGATTTGTGCTACCAGCAGGGGACTGACGTAGCTAAAGCAGGTCTAATAAGATACCAACTAAGCAAAAACTCCCTTTCTTTTGAATGCCAAGACTGGTAATGCACTGGGAAGAGGAAACTGTTTTACAGGGAAGATCACAAATTATGTCACATGAATGAAAAATTTCTAACTTAAAAGTATCATTTCTAATGATAAGGGGAACAGTAACAAATATCCATATTGTAGCTATACATCACACCCTGTCCTAGATATTCCAAAATGTATTAATGATATCTACGGTAGTAGAGAGTTACACAGACTAGTAGCAGAACAGCTCCAATAGTGGTCGTCATTTTTCGCTAGTTTCTTTATAGTTAGTATGAAAGAAGAGATTGTCTTTTGCCTTTCTTCCTACTGTAAGATTATAAAAAAATACTCTGCAGTTCACCTTGGAAGAACTGCCTGAGCCTCGATTTTCTGCCACCGTTGTCTGAAGTTCAGACTTCCTTTCCAGAAATAACTAATTTTAAAACTATGACCTGCGTGTGCAAGGAAAGACCCTTGTGTGCAAGAAGAACCAATTTGGAAGCCACTGGTTTACTGAGAAGGTGCAGATTCACCAGATGAACAAGTCTGGTTACAAATGTTTTAATCTTCTATTGTTGTTTTCAGGATCAGGAATAATAATTATTAGTATTTTAATGCCTTTTGTATATTTCCTTTAAAGATTTTTTTCACAGTTTTAAGAAACACACGTTCCTATGTATAGCTTTGTTTCTAAAACATTAGTGTACATTATTAATTACACTTTTCTCATTTTTATACATGTAATTTATATATATAAAACAATAATATATAACTGCTGAGTAAAAGGCTACGTCAAACATGAAGTGTTTGTACTCTTCAGGCACAGATATTTTTCCTATATTATTCTTCATACAGCCAGAATTATACTGTTCAATTGACTGTAATGGGGATGGACATCATAGAACCACAGAATGGTTGAGGTTGGAAGGCACTTCTGGAGGTCATCTGGTCCAATGCCCTGCTCAAGCAGAGTCACCTAGAGCAGGCTGCCCAGGACCATGTCCAGATGGCTTTTGAATATCTGCAAGCACGGAGACTTCCCAACCTCCCTGGGAAAACCGTGCCAGTTGCTCGGTCACCCTCACAGTGAAAAAGTGTTTCCTGATGTGCAGACAGAACCTTCTGTGTTTCATTGTTGTGCTCATTTTCTCTGGTCACATCACTGGCCACCACTGAAAAGAGCCTGGCTCTGTTCTCTTGGCATGAGACCCTCCTGAGCCTTCTCTTCTCCAGGCTGAGCAGTTCTAACTCTCTCAGCCTTTCCTCACAGGAAAGATGCTCCAATCCCTGCATCACCTTAGTGGCCTTTCACTAGACTCTCTCCAGCATATCCATGTCTCTCTTGTACTGGGGAGCCCAGTACCAGTGTGGCCTCACCAGTGCAGAGCAGAGGGGAAGGATCACCTCCTTTGACCTGCTGGCAACAATCCTCCTAATGCAGCCCAGGACACCACCAGCCTTGTTTGAGGGAAGCTCATTTTCAACTTGGGGTGCACCAGGACCTCCAGGTTCTTTTCTTTGAAGCTTTTATCCAACCAGGCAGTCCTCAGAATATATTGGTGGCTGGAGATTAAAGTGAAAGTGTTCCTTGATAAGGTCAGTTCTTTTTCAACACATAAAACATAATTGCATTGTTTATTTTCCACTCTGTGATTAAAACTTAGCAATTATTGAAACTCATTTTCATCTCATCTGAACCTCTAATGGCTAATCTTGTGGATGGCAAAGGGCTATTTTCATTTATTTTGCCCTTTCACCAATTAATATATATGCATATGCAACTATCTCACATTGCAGTCATTTTGCAAACTAATTTAAATAGGCACTTTTTCCTATATTTGATTGTCATTTAGCATATACCTTTGGGCGTTATGATTACTCCTATTACATCCAGTAACTGTCCTTGCAGGCATGTCTGACTACATTCTGAGAAAGAACTTTCTTATTTTTTAAGTTGCAAATATTCATACTGTCAAACAAGCACCTCTCTTTAACTCCTGAGAAGTCACTGTTCCTTTGAAGAGCAAAATTAATTCTCTTGCAGTTAATAATTAGCGATGTAGCTGTTGAAACATTTCAGTGTGTCAAAAGCTCTGTTTAATGTTTCATTCAGAACACACAGTTGCCTATGGAGGAGCCAGTACTTGCCAGCTTTATTGGTGAACTTTCTCATCACTGGTACATGGACAGCTCAAATACGGAATGAGATTTCAGCTTTTTTTTTTTTTTGTAAGACACTTCAACTCACAGTGTGAAGCACATAAACAGAAATGATCAAATTGTTTATTTGCAACATAGTTTATAATTGGTATATTAATTCAGATGATGGGTGCTTCCCACTGTGCTCTTCTATTTTTTTAAAAAATTCAGCAATAGGGTGTAATTTAAAATGTCAAAAAGTGATCACAAAAGGGGTGGAGTTCTCTCTTGCACAGCAATTAGACTGAAACAGTAAGCTTTTAATAACCACAATATAAATTGACAGCTATTTTGTATCTTTTGCTTTTGCCTACCATAAACTTGCTATTAGAAGCCACCACCATAAGGGTAGATCATTTAGTCCGTTCTACAAATCAGAGACTTTCCAAATCGTCCTCTCTCCTGCTTTTGCTTCAGATTTCAAAACAGTGTCTTTCCACTAATAGACAGGTAGACAGTCCATGGATAATTTTGTTTAATGCACATGTCTGTTCTACTAAAATGCAGATGAAAGATCAAGCAAATAGCTAAATTTAATAATTTAGAAGTGTTATCAAGTATCATATAAAATCCAACTGTGAAATTATTTCATAGATCACAGGAGATTTGAATTGTTTGAACCCCCAGCTAAACCTGTAGAACAAAGGCTTGAGGAGCCATGTTCTGCAGTTGGTGAGGGGTATTAGCCAGCTAGGACCATCCAATTGGAGCAATATCCCATTTAATTAAAGAATCTGCCTTTCTATTCTGCACAGATTTAAACAGAATTAAAAGTGTTGAAAGTATTATTTAAAATTTGGAACTTGAGAGAAGAAATAAGCAGGGTTCTCAACAGCAATAGAGGAGGGTAAATGGAAGAGTTTTTGTACAACCCTAATTTTAGAAGTCTCTTTGGGAGACTAGTCTTGATAGAGTTACCACGGGAGGCCCAAGAAATAGAATTAAACAGGCTTTTCCAGAGAGAATATCCAAGAACCTGACAGGGGTCCAGGTGAGCCAATGCAAATATTCACAATGCTTTAAATATTTCCTGGGAAATCTGCAAGATTTAAAAGTGCATAAGGGTATTCATGCTGCCTAATCTTAGGCAGGTAGGTCCCTCTTTATGCTACATCACACTGAATCTATATGACCATGGATGTCATTTAAGAGTCGCTGTGATTTAGGTGCTTTGAATATTTCGTTCACAGAGCAACAATGAAGAATTTCCTCATGCAAGTCATTGAAGGCTTGCGTCTGAAAACTAGAAAGGTAGACAATGAAAAAAAAAAAAATATCACAAAATAACAACCTTTATGCTTGATTGCTAAAAATCTGTTGTGAGTTAATGGCGCCATTAAATTTAATCTGGTCACTAAAAATTACGCCCCAATGCTTGTTACCATTCTCTATTTTAACACTAATGTCAGCGTAATTAAAATGTAAAACTGTTATTTTCACATTTTCATGTTTTTATCTACAAACCAGAGGTATAAAGACATTAAAATGGCACAATCATGGCTCTGCCTGACTGAGAGATTGACATTTCTTTGGTAGGAATGAACAGATAACATAAGTTAAATCATGACACGTTAGCAGACCTCCTGTCTTACACTGATATACTTTAGCTTCTAACTAATGACCAGTTAGTTCCTGGCTAAAAATCAAGACTAGATAATCAGTTGGCATATAAAAGAATAGCTCCGCTGAAGTAATTTTATCACTGTGCAGAATGGGGCAATGCATTTGCAGTCATTTACTTACCGCATCCTAAAAAAACCAACCCCAACCCTCCAGGCAGCGATCCCTGGACTCAGCAAAACAGTCCAGGCATTGTATGAAAAAGCATGTGACTAAAATAACCGTAATAATGCCAAAAAATGGCATTAAAAGGGTCACCGTGAAGTATTTCAATTAGAGCATTTATGTTGAAGTAGTGTCAGCACATTCCCTGTTCCAGAAATGCACTCATACATTGACATGATGCCCGTTTATCTGCCTTGTCAAAGGAGCCAGCACATTCCCTGAAAACTTATTAACCTTTAGCAAAATCCAAATCATTGCTTTTGGTAGCTCTGCTATTTTTGACATGTGTCATTTTATCATCTCTCTAAGCAAGGGCGCAAGTGTTTGCTTTTGACTATTCAAGGGTATGAGGTGGTCCTGGTCCTGCAGCTGATTGTGGAGGCTGCTCAACAGCTTTTCAGAGAGCATCTCAATCTTCCCCCTCTAGCTCTGTGTTCTCCTTTCTCTGGATACAGAACTATACGTTTTTTTAAAGGCTGAAAGCCCATACTCGGAATAAAGCAGAAATGCAGTAATTCATCTTGTTCAGCAAAGCCATGCGATTCAGAGAATTTACATTGGTAACTTACAAAAATCACAAAATGTGTTATACTCGGCGCAGGGGCTACACATATACCAGACACCTCACTGAATTCTGCAGCCTAAACACAATTTCAAGCCCCAGACATCAGAGATGAGAACTACTATCTCTACTACTATGCCATCCAGAGTGTGCCCGATCACCTACAGAAGAATAAATAGTTAGCAAATAATTAGATCTTTCTTTGGTTTCCTTTACAGGTCCTGTAGTATTTGCTGCAATATCGGCTTCTATACATGAAAGCACGAAAACCAGGAAATACACCACCTACCTGCAAAGCATATTAATCATTCCCACAGCTCTCTGATAAAACTCCAAATAATCAGAGCTCCTGGGATAAGAGACAATTCTCTGCCTGTGTACTTCCCCTATTACAAAACCATGACATTTTTCTGTTAATAATGGTCTTTTGGTGGACTTTTAATTACAGTCTTCAGTAGATCTAAGCGTGTCAATTACATTCAAGGCCAACTGAATTATTATGTTATGCAGAGTTAGTTTCTAGACCTTCACTTTATCTCTTTTAAAAAATAGTTTTGATTAATCAATGTCAGCTATTACTGAGGCACCCACCTTTTCAAATACACTGTACAAATGGACAAACACTTAACATGTTTTTTCTATTGTATCACCATCCACCATTTAACTGCTCAGTACTGCTGTTCCTGCAGTTACTAATTTGGATCTAAATAATAGAGAAATTTTTATCTTCTTAAAATTTGGTTCCATAATAATAAGTTTATGCTGACAAGATTCTTATGTCTTATCACTTTCCTCCCTGCAATCTTAGCAATAAAAGATTTACTACTAGTATTTAAAATTGGTAGAAAACGATCATGGACTATTTCACCTCAGAAGAATATGGTTTATGTATTGTTTTGTTACTCAGTAGGAATTTTAATTGCCTTGTGGAAGTCTGTAATTCTTCCAAGAGCTTTTTACTACAGCCTGGCACTTTTACAGTTGATAATGAGTACTTACAGTAATGTATATTTGCAAAATACCTGGTATGAAACACTATAAAATTTCAAACACACTTAGGTCTTCCACAAGTTTTATCAAACTAACCAACAGGGCTGTGCAAAATATCTTGATTTCTGGGTACAGGTGACAATTTGCTTTGCAACTTGCAACATTGACTCTGTTCTCCCTAGAGAAATACTGGTTAATAACATGTCATATGAGGCAAACCCCATGTCTCTCTAACATTTTCATCATCAAATTAAAACAAATCCAAATCGGTGCTCATAGAATAGAGGTACAATAGTGGCACTGAGTAGGAGGACAGAATTTAGCCACATGTAATGTATAAAGCAAAATGTAACTGCAGCCTGGCCAATATCCTGATGTGCTCCTTCGCAAATTTCAAGATGCATGTAACACAAGAATGCTGAATTTAAGTGTTTTAGAACACATGAAGCTTCTTAGTATGTGATAAGTAAATCAAATGCAGTTAAAGCAGTAATTCCCACGCAAAAACGGGTTTTGCTTCTGTACAACCAGAGATAAGCTGGTTGTTTTTACATAAATAAATTACAAAGGAAAGAGAAAGTACAATTTTTCTCAGTAACTTTTCTGGAATTGTTTTTCACCCTTGTAGAAATCACAAAGAAAATTTGTTTCTTACCCATCTACATGCCAGTTATCTTGTGGATATGCTCTGAAAACAGTCTGAGTTAAAAGCTCATCTATCTTTGGATCTTTGATCATAAAATCAGTACAGTACAAAAAAAACATCCTCTCCCTTGGAGTCATTTTTAAAGATACACACAGGTGCCACAATTTTGAACAAACCCACTAACTCATCCCACTAAAACACTATGTAAGGTCAATTAATTATGAATAAGGCAATGGTTTTGGCACAATAATATTTACTATATCTCATGGGAGAGGCACAGGGAAAAGAAAGCAGTATTCATCAAAAGCTTTGCAAATATATTTGCTATAAGCTTCCAACATTTAAATAATAACTAATATTCAAAGCAGTATCAGTAAGCACGTACATGTTCTACTGTGATTTATACTCTGAATGATAAAGTTTAGACTTCAGATACCCTCATTTATTTCCTGTGGGCCAAAATCAGCAGCTGATCTTTATGACCCGGCACAGTGTCCCCTTTAAACAGCAACTGAGTCAGAATTCATTAAAAACCAATGAGAGCCTGTTCCTCTGATAACATACCAGTCTTCACCGAACAAAACAAGGTTCACTTTTAAGTATTTTTTCACTCCCAAAGAATGAACATGTATCTACATGCTCACAGACTCATAACTGACTAATGGTACTCTGGAGCACAGAGAGGGGAGAAGAAAGCAAATTCCAGTAGGAAAGCAAGATCTGGCAAATCCCCAAAAAGATATGATGCAATTTTTTTAAGCTAAGGGGAAGGGTTGGTGCTGAGCAAGAATTGCAAGCGTGGTAGCAACCACCATACTGCGGTTCTGCTCTTACCTTGGGAGACAGGAAAGCTGGGTAAAAAGATGACACCACCAGAGCTAGGACTGGTATTTCATCTTATAAAGACACCAAACCATGTGAAACTTTTTTTTTTTAAAAAAAGATTTTCCTTCTTTTCCTATATGTTTGTTTTATCATACAGGAAAGCGTATCAGAGCTTGTCAGACCATCCTCATAGCTAAACCTTCCAAAACACAGATTTTCTTGAGAATGCAGAGGCTGAGGCCGCGGGTTGTCTGTGGGTTTACTGGCAACACCAAAGGTTTGTAACTAATGACTGAGACAGTGTGCTGCCCTGCAAGCCACCCCAAATGCAGCTGAGTTTTTGCCAAGTTTTTCTTTCATTTAATCAACATTACTTGATGCTCACCAAGAGATAGTGTCAGCTTTGTGCACCAGGAACTACAAAAATATTCAACAATTATAAAATATGCACTTATTTTAAAACTTTTACTTCTTGCGCTTGTTATTTTCAAGGATAGTTAAAGGTAAACCAGGCTGACTGAGTAAATATGCCTGCTTATGACAGCAGAAAAATAGACCTGAATATTAAAAAGAAACACATCTCAAAAGGCAAGCACAGTGAGACTTAAATCCACTTTGTAAGATAAAAGCTAACCAGACCACTTACTATTGCCATCTGATAGCATTCAATATTGCTTGAAATTCATTAATATGCTAGGTAACGTAAGTAGAGTGCGTGTATACAAAATTAATTCTATTAATTTCTACATTAGAAAAATCTACTGAAAGAGGAGGAGAATAATTATAAGGCAGTCTTACCCATCTGTGGAAAACGCATAGCAAAACCAATCTAAACCTCAGAAGAATAATTATCCCAAGAGACTCCAAGCTCCTGGGAGTGCCCATTATTGTGTTAGGAGAACATAAAACTGACAGCTATTCAGAAAGACCTCCAGAGCAATTTCAGCTTAGCTCTACTGCTTATCTTACCTTGTCATCTTTTTAGAATATCTACAAGCTTCCAGCTAACTTACCAATATTATATTTTATTTTTATAAGCCAGCAATAAATGCTTCTTTTACAGCATATACTTTGCCTAGCAGACCAAATGTTGGAAAACTGCAACTTAAATAAAAGACTATTCAAATTTAAACAGTTTTATAGAGTAATAGTATTTCATTTAGATCTGACTACTAACTGCTGATTGCTTGGTCAGATTAGGTGGAACTCCAAATGAGACAGAAGAAAAGCATTTTATTATCATTAAATATTCCCATTATGGCAGCATTTGGAATCTAAAATCAGGTTTAGTGTTATGTCCAACTGCTAACAAGTGCAGTTTAAAAATAAAACGCAGCAGTTGCTGACCTAAAAGTGCTTGTGATTATAGTGTGAGGCAAGCATCCAAGAGATAAAAGGAAAAGGAATGGAAAAGCCAAAGGGTAACTGGAGGGCTATCCGTGTCAGAATCATAAGTACCAGTCACAGTTTCCTCCTCTAACTATTAAGAGAATAGTTTCATCTGAATATAGTGCAAATGTAAATAGAAAACAGAAGAAGATGGTGCTAAAAAAAAATGAAAAAAATTTAAGAAGCACAGAGCATCACACAAACACACCAGGGACAACTTCAGCTGATTTATTACTACATTAGGAAGCTTTGCTTATAAATGTTAAGAAAAATGGTGGAGATTTAGCTCCTTCTGAGAGCATGTGAAAAAACAGCCTCAATACATTTATGTTACATTTTTATTGAAGTGACATATCACATAAATAATAAAATTATTCTGGATCAAGGTTTTGTAATCACTTATTTCTACTGAAGAGTGAATTATTCAAAAGCAGCTCACCCTGAGCATATCGTTCCCTGCCTAAGGTGCACACAGAACAGCACCTGACTTCACTGTATTTTCAAAGAGATGCCTGTACCCCATCGTTCAGCAGCTTGATTTCTGCCTCATTTTATCTTAGGCCAGACAATTTACTTACACTACTGCTGTGCAAAGTCTGGTTCAGAGTCCCCAAATAGTAAACATTTTCAACGGAGAAATACTTCTCTTCTGAAACTAATTTATCGTCTAGAAGAACCGCATTTCCTCCCAGCTTCTCACTCATTAGGGTCCAAAACTCAGTCCCCAATGGAGTGAGGAGGCCAGATTTGAAAGCAGTCATGTATATCTGATGAGGTCCACAAGACACATGATTGGTGCCATTAGACAGGGAAATTCAGGAGAATGCCAAGTTCTGCCGCAGACAATTTACAATGACATAACCCTTGGCTAAAAGGAGCCGTGAAATGTGAGCTTCCATCTAACAACCCAGTGGAAGTGCACAAAAGCACTAACAAAAAATCAACGTGAGGTGGTGCTTTGTGATCATCAGCTGCAAATCACACCTCCTCAAGAAATGCATTGCAGGCACTTTTAATATTGAAGGACAGTTTTGTACAAATGTTAATCTGAAAACACTCACTTGAAGTTGCTCCAGTGGTTTTATAACAATGGAAGAGATGACTGATTAGGTGCCAAAATGGTTTGATGCCAGCTCTGAAGAAAGTCTTTGCAGCTCTTATGATTTGTCCTAAAACAGATTCAACTCTAAATTGCAATGTCCTTCAAAGGCGTCTGGTGTCTTTTTTCACCAGTTCCAACTGGGATTTCAGAACTGTGCCATGACTGCTCCTGCTGCTCTACAGAAGTGTTAGCCTAAGCAGGCACATGACGTTTTGCATATCCTAGACCCTACATTCCCGTACCACTTAGTCTGCATCTAAATGACTATCTTTATTGTCTTCTGAACAATAGGTGACAAATACTGGCATAGCTTCCTTAAAAAGTGCTAAAAAATACATATTAGCTTCAAATTTATCAACAAGCGGAATGAAGGGGAATCAATACAAGAGAAACATCTGCTAGGAGGTAAAAAATGAATGCAGCTTACAACTGAGTGAGACCCCCATGATATTCCAACTCAATAAAAATTTTTATAAGAGAGTGACAAATTTTGATTTACAAAACTTAAAATGGCCCCATTGATTTCAGTAGGGTGGGAGTGATTTATTTCAGCAAAAGGGCTGTCCAGAATTATATATAAACATCATGAGATCAGAAACCCCAGTGGCCATGGTAATAACAGCAGATGGTTCTCACGCTCCTCTTGGTAAGCTCGGGACCACCAACTGCAGTATACTCTACTTCTCACCAAAGTATCAAGAACTTGCATTTATCAATTATGATAATTTTACTCATGCACTATCTAACAGCAGCCAGCCACTCTCTCATTTATCCCTTAAAGTCCAGAACTCTTGCACTGAAAGGGCATTTGATTTTTGCACCCCTGTCCAGATCTACAGACGTATTCTCCTATGACAGAATTTACATGCACCACTAAGTAGTAAAGATTAAAATGACCTACAGAACTACAGGAGTATATTTCCCAAACTCCACTGGATATACACAGATGCTGCTGATCACTGAAATAAATATCTAACTTGAGAAAAAAAAAAACACAATTGAAAACCTCTTTAAAAGTTAAGCTAAAAAACTACCAAAATCCCAGGATAGGAGCAGTATCAAACACTTTTTAATTCGAATCCAGTTTAAGTTCAATCCTTTAATCCATAAACATTGTGAAAATCACCCTTTTCAGAACCGAAACCTGAATCTTTGGCTATAACAAAAGTAAAACATAGCAGCCCTGACCAAACATGGGTACTATACAATCAGATTTTAAAACAGATGACTTCCAGAGGCTATATCCTAATATAGCTGAAAGAGTTCATCAAGGTCCACCTTTTTTCTGAATATGCTCATACACATTTACTCATATGCTGCTCATATACTCTTGGACTGAGTCCAGAAGAGGGCCACAAAGATGATCAAAGGGCTAGAGCACCTCTCCTGTGAAGACAAGCTGAAAGAGTTGGGGTTTTTCAGCTGGAGAAGAGAAGGGGAGACATTATAGTGGCCTTCCAATACCTAAAGGGGCTACAGGAGAGATGGGGAAGGACTCTCTATCAGAGAGTGCAGTGACAGGATGAGGGTTAGCAGTTTTAAACTCAAGGGCGGGAGATTTAGATTAGATATCTAAATCTTTCCTGTAAGGGTGGTGAGACACCAGAACAGATTGTCCAGAGAAGCTGTGGATTCTCCATCCCTGGAAGTGTTCAAGGCCAGCCTGGATGGGGCTTTGAGCAACCTGCTCTAGTGGGAGATGTCATTGCCCATGGCGGAGCAGGCAGTGGGGAGACAAATTCCCTCCCTTTACTCTGATTTCAGCTACAACTCCTCCACAGCGGAGACAGTAAGAAGTTGAAGGCTGTGGATGTGGAAGGAAGTCAAGAAGGAACTTGAATGGCTATGTTTGCCTGATGGCACGTCCCAAAAAGTGATGGCTCCACACCTGCCCAAAGCATAGCAGCAAGCCAAGTAGGAGAGAAAGAAAGCGGGTAAGATAACAGCCTGCCACCACTCCCTGTCCTTGCCATGACCCTGTGAGAAGAGCTGTGGAGGCTGGCAGCACCAGCAGAGCCACAGGAGGGTTTGCTGGATCACACCTGCCTCTATCAGCTACCTTCTATCCCAGTGCTTTAGTGTGGTTTCTGCTCTCTCATGCTCCTCGTTCCAGACAAAAAGAGCAGGTCAGGTCATGCAAACCTGGTGTCTGATTTCTTTCTTTATTTTTAGTAGCGCAATGGGGCACCACTGCCTCTTGGGTTCATCTCATAAGGGCTTCTGCAGGATGGACTAGTCCCCATCTCACCACCTGCTTCTGAAGGCCTTCAATTCCGACCGCTGAGGTATTTTCCACCAGCATCTTCACTACATCAAATGCTTATTATCACTCTGAGAACTCTTTTCATTAGCCAAACATTTCTATACACTCTTTTAAGCTGAAACCACCGCTTCTACTTAATGGAATAGCAATTAACTTGAAATACTTGGCTTTTACTGCAATGCATCACTCTTTCACAGTTTGATATGCTAATAAAAATTGTATGCTAACATAATGTATAAAATATCATCCCTGATTTTAAACTAAACCAAAATTTATTGGTTCCAACAGTGCAATACTGATCTATCCAATGAATATTAATGTATTAACCTAGGTAGCAGAGTCTTACACCGTTGGGGGACTAAATCAGAGTAGACCATACAGTACACTGCAGAAAATCTCAGTTTTTCTGTTTCAATAGAATTTCAATTCTACTCAAACCTGAATGCAGCTCCAAATGAAAAGTAAACTGAAACCATAAGGTATTTTTCCTTATGTTGCAGCTTTCATATGCCATAAAATATTCCTTCAACACCCTAGTAAACATAATGTAATTTTTGTTTGCAAGATTGCCAGTTCTTTTACTTCTTCAAAGGCATCATTAGCAATTATAGGATGTTGTCAAGAGAAATTATGTTCTCAGTTATATCTGTACAACCCACCTCTCTCCTGTGTATGCTCGTAATCCTTACCCAGGTCCACCAAAGATGCTAATCTTTATAATTATGATGGTATTGTCATATATACCATATGACAATTATGGTACAACACCACTGCAGTAAAAATGCCCGTTTACCTCAATGGTGCTTAAAATCTAAGCCTTGCACTGGCATGGATAAACATAAATTAACTGCAATGTTTAAATGCTTAAGCTACTATTGAGCAACCACCACCCAAAAACAAGCTAGCAAACAGCACTGCTAGACTCCATAGAGAGCTACACCCATCCATTTCATCTGAAAAAGGAAGCTGATGCAATGCAAGATGACATGAGAAAGCGATGATTGATTTAGTTCCTCATGAATAACAAAGTACTCCTTAACTCCACGAAGAAGCAGATAAGTGCAGGAAGTAACTGAAGTACCGAGACAGAAGTTACCAGCAAACAGAAAAAGAAAAGAATAAGTATGGTGGGACAGACAGAATTATCCAGGAAAAATACAAATCTCAAGTAGATGTACAGTTCAGTTATGTCTCTTCTGATTTCAAGTTATGTACTTGTTTTTGTGTTCAAATTGGACAAGGACATGTCTATCTTACCCACTTCTAAAAGTTATGGTTACATATCCAATTCCAGCTCTATTCATTATTCATTTACTGATTTGGAATTTCATCTTGCAAGCAAGCTGTTATTGAAAATCTTTCGAGAAGTGTCTCTTGTGACCTTTGAAATGTCATCGTAAAAGAAACATAATTCTGAAATACAATTGTGCAGCAGACCTTGTACACTGATGTCTCACTGAGTAAACTGAATTAAGGTCAAAGTCAACTGCTCTTTTGTTACTCTCTGGTACTAGAAACTAACCCAGGAATAATCCATTTCAGCTTGAGTAAGAAATACTATTAATGAAATAGTGGACAGTTGTGTTTCCATTAATGCATTACAAAACAAACAGATGTGACAAAAGTTTGACTTGAAAAAGCTTTCACAACATTATTTATTTATTCATCCTACTGACAAATTCTAGTTACTAACAAAATGCACTAGAAGACACATTCACTTGAACTAGGTATATATAAGAGAAAGTTAAAAGTATGAAGACATAGAAGTTATAATAAAGTGGCAATACAAAAGGAAGACCAAATGCCCATCTTACCCAACACACCATTTCCAGCAACTGGGAAGAGTTTGAGAGAAGGATGACCAACCTGAAGGAGATTCTTTCCCACACGACACCATCAGAGCTACATCATGCCCACTTACTCTGGAGTGCTTTGGACACAAACAATCCCGGAGCATAAATCAGTACCTACATGGAATAACTATGGGAAAAGTTTTATGTATGAATTGCTTTTTCTTAACTTTAAAATACAGAATGTAGCCAGCTGCCATTATTTGGTCTCTGAAGGAAAAAAAAAAGCAAACTGCAGACAGGTTCACTTCCTATATTTCAATTTTATGACACTTTAACTGCACTGAATTCAAAAGCAGTAACACTGTAGTATAACTGTAAAAGTATTATGTTGAACCAGGGCAATTATTCTGAACAACATGACCATTTACACACAGTATCCTAATATAATACATATTTATAATAGAGTACCTGGTGAGATAATTTAGTCATACTGTAAATAGCCATCAGGGATATGAAAAGTTACAGTTTCTCATGACCTGCTACATGTGTACAAAAGCCAGTGACTGAAATGATGTAAATATGAAGATGGTATCTTTAGCAGGCACTCCTCTGCCCTGGAGGGAGCAGGACGGGAACACCGTCTGTGCACTTCCAGCTCCCCTGTGATTTAATGAACACCCAAGCTGCAAATACACATCCTCTCCAAGAAGCAGTTCTGCTGGTTAAAAAAGTATAAACACGTTGCTCGGTCACTAAGGGTTAAGATCAGGAAGGTCAAAGGCCAGGTACAGTGAATTAGCCAAAGGGAAACAAGAAGGGCTTCTGCAAGCAATGCCAGCAGCAAAAGGAAGTTCAAGGAAAATGTAGGTCCAGACATGAATACAGTAGACAACCCGCTGATAGCCAATACGGAAGAGTTTGCTTCCGGACCTCTGCATGTACCTCCACAGTTTGGGAAAGAGATGGTGTTAGGGTTTGAGAAAACCCATAACAATTTATTGTCATTTAGACAATTATTCTATCACCCAATGACGTCTCCCCACCCACAAAGGGGAATTGGGGAAAGCAAGGAAACACGAGGGTTGAAATATAAATAGATGTAATAGGATAAGACAAAATAATTAACAATAATACTAAAGAACCATTATTAATCCCGATACTAATATAAGATATACAAGAATTATACTCGGCCCACTACATCAGTAGGAAGCTGTGCACTCCCAGCACTGGATAACTGATGTTGGACACTGAGCGTAATGGCTTTGGGAGGAAGGGAAGGCACCAGGGCTCCAGCACCGGCACAAGAAGTTCTCTAGACTGCCACCGTCAAGGGAGAGAGAACTACGCAGCAAAACTTTTCTAATTTATATTGAATGTGACATTCATGGTATGAAATAGTCCTGTGGCTAACCTGAATAAAATGCACAGGCCTTGTTTCTCCTCACCCTCACACCCAACAAGGCTCAGAAATACTGCGACCTTGAATCCCACAAAGCCTGGCTATAAAGTAAATATTTTCATGAATTCAGACATCAGACCCTTCTAAAAGTGCAATTTTCCCCAGCATTAGAAGAAAAGTTAGTCCTGTGTCGCTCAACCCAGGACAGACAGGCAGTTGGCAGTGGGGAAGTAACGGGTTGAGGAATCATCAACAAAACTAGATGTATTTATTAAAATACCTGGGCTGGATGGGATCCATCTAAGGGTGCCAAAAGAGTTGGCTGATATGACTGTGTGGCCATTATATATGAAAAAATGCACCCAATCAAGGTAGGTCCCCATTAACTAGAAAAATGCTGATATTATGCTTATTTGAAAAAGGCAAGAAGGAAGACCAAGAGAACAAGAGGCCAGTCAGCCCTACCTCAGTCCCTGGACAGGGCAGGGAATATGTGCCTTGGAGTCTGCTTCCAGATACAGAAAGGACAAGAAGGCAAACAAATCCAGTCAACACAGGCAGACCACATCTGATCAAGCTGACTGCTGTCTGTAACAAAAGGACCTGCTACGTGGATGAGGAGCGAGGGGTGGATGCAATATACCCTGATTTATTAAAGTTTTTGACAATGTCATTCTCCCATACATCTTCAGCTCCCATATGAGTAAAGGCTAGAAGGCTCTTAGGCCAGTTGAAAATTGGTTGGTTAGACTTGGATCTTCATCAACTACTTGAGTGGCATTGTAAACAGGAAATTACTGTTTAGCTTAATTCAGTTCAGAATGACAAACTGAGGACTGGGACAACAGAAGCTTCATCACATTCAACAAGAAGCACCGAGTTTGGTGTCTGAGACAGACTAACTCCTCCATACATCACTGCAGGCTGGGAACTGACTGGTTGGGATCAATCTCTCCCCTCAGTAGTAGCAGACAATGCAACAAGTGGCAAACATTACAAACTACAGCTTGGGTGTTCAGATTGGACAAACATGGTTAAACAAAATTCTGGGCAGTCCAGAGAGATGCTGCAGCATGTATTGTTGGAGGTTTTCAAGGCTAAGCTGGACAAAGGCATAGTGCTGGGAATGGTTTTGATTCAAGACCTCCAAAGTTCCAATCAACTTTTCTACAATTCAGTGAAAAGATTATTGCTCAGCTCCCTCACTCAGCCCTCCTGCCAGATGTCTCAGCTCCCAGAAGCGCAGCAGGTAGGGTTAAGCAGAGCCATGTTTTTTAGGCTGCATAATGTAACCAAGCTTGTTTTAGATGGAACAAGGTCAGGAAACATCTTAAGCAAGCCTATCTGTGGGAAGATCTGAGAAAAGGAGTTACTTCCAGTGAGACAGCCATGATAAGCAATTGAGGATGGGCTGGAAAAAAAGCTGCAACATGTTTCAGTGTTGGCAGTAGCTGCTCTGTAAGTAGCTGCACATTTCTTAGTTTCTGCCAAGATTGCTCCCTGAGCACACTGAGAACCCTACACCTTCCTCACCTCCTGGCAGTGGCTCTACAAACAGCTGCAAGAAGTTGCATGTCTTGCAGTCTTTTTTCCCCAGTTTCCAACCAAAGAGGTAGGTTTGGCTCACTGTCACACATGGCATTTCTCAAACAGTGAAACTCCTGAGCTCAAAATCTATCATGCCACATCCACGCAGAAATGCCAACCAGTCTTAACATCTCAGCCACAAGTCTCCAATAAAAGCAGCTTAGAAGTTGATTAGCAAGATCCAAACAGCTGATTAGTCAGGATCCAATGCACATAGGTATACAGCGTGCAAAGCTAATAAAATGGTGTCACCGTGGTGGATGAAGAGGTAAGAACAGCCCAACAGCTTCTGATGGTGTGGCACTGGCAGAGATAATCCAGTGTCAGAAAGCCTGTCAAAAGCCAGGAGGAGTAAGTCAGGGATACCACAGAATGCAGTGGTTTCTAGATTCTTTCTAAAGAAGATAAAATCAACTTCATCTTCTTCTGCCTGAATCTGCCAAAGAAACGATGGGTGAGACTGGCATGTAATTTATACTTATTTAAAACAGACTATATCAATCTGATCCAATCTCTATCACACTTAAGACACCTGTGCATTGGGATCTCTGGACACAAACCCACTAGTTACTGGAAAGCTGCTGAGTTAAACTGGTTTGGTCCCTCTGTTAGACCTTGGATTGTCCCCAGACATAGGGAGCATAATGAAAAGTTCCTAGGGATGTGTCTCAACTTAGTCATCTAGAAGTTACGCATCTAGACTCTGCTAGTCATTTAGGCTAGGTTAATTATCAGTCTAGAGAGATGCTTCCAGGTGTGTTGGAGTCCTGTGTAAGATGGATGGAACAAACCCCCTCTTCTGGTCCCTTCCCCTTCCTCCAAAGCAGCTGCATCTCTCCACTCCTACTATAAGAAAAAATCCATTTAAGAACAGTATGACAAGTGGCCCATCATGGGGGAGGTTTTGAGAGGATTTTTATCTCTCTCTCTACAGCACAGAACCTGCTAAGTGACTGTGTGCTGAAAGAGAAGATAAAAGAGAAATACTAGATAAAAATATTGCTTAACTAAATTTTTCAGACTTTTGGAAGGGAAATTATTCTGAAGTCAAGAGTTTTTCATCCAAGGTTATGAAGAGGTCCTGAACATGTCCATGCACAAAGGAGATGCACAATGTATATATGCATATGCACAACTTGATCTACATAGCTCAGAGCTAGGTTGTACTTCAAATTGTCTAAAACTGAAATACTGTTGCACACATGAATTAAGGGAATGCTAATAGACAAAAGATCTCATGGGATCGACTTCAATCCTTGGATGAATAAACACACATTAGACTTTTAAGGAACTCTCAAAAACGCAGGAGAAGGCCATCCTCAGATCCTATAAAACAAGCAGATGGGGAAGAAGACAGGTCTGGCTAAATAGAGGGCTGGACCTCAGGGAGAAAAGGAAAGCGTACAACCTCTGGAAAAATGGCTTGGTTACTCATGGGCAATATCAAGGGGTAGTGAAGGTATGTAGGGAAAAAATTAAAAGGGTAAAAGCCCAAGCAGCACTTAAGTTGGCTATCACAGTTAAAGATAAAAAGAATAATTTTCTTCCAGTGTATCAATAAAAAAGGCAGGCTAGGGAAAATGTAGGCCCACTGATGAATGAGGTGGGTGCCTTGGTGGTGGAAGACACCGAGAAGGCAGAGCTGCTGAATGCCTTCTTTGCTTTGGTCTTCACTGTCAAAGCTGACCCTCATGAATCCCAGACCCTGGAGACAAGGGGGATGGTCTGGAGAGAGGAAGACTTTCCCTCTGTTGGGGAAGATTGGGTTAGAGACCATTTGGCCAAACTAGACATCCATAAGTCTATGGGCCCTGATGGGATGCACTCACAAGTGCTGAGAGAACTGGCAAATGTTATCGCTGAGCCACTCTCTATGAGAGGTCTTGGAGAACAGGAGAAATGCCTGAGGACTGGAGGAAGGCAAATATCACACCAGTTTACAAAAAGGGCAAGAAGGAGAACCCAGGGAACTACAGGCCAATTAGTCTCACCTCTGTCCTTGGGAAAATAATGGAACGACTTGTTCTGGACATCTTGTCCAAAGACATTGAAGATAAAGAAGATATTAGAAGTGGTCAGCATGGATTTACCAAGGGCAAATCACATTCAACCAATCCGACAGCCTTCTCTGATGTTATAACTAGATGGCTGGATGAGGGGAAAGCAGCAGATGTTATCTACCATGACTTCACCATAGGAAAATGAATTTAATAATATAAAATTTTTTGCTACATATTTTGCTGTTGCTATATTGTCAAAGTCCCTATTAACAACATCAAGATCTGTACAAAACATGAAGACTTATTGTACCACCTTTTCCTGCCAAAGGAATTTAATATTTAAATGTTAAGTAGCTAACATAAAGAATACTCCCAAAAGCCTCATGCAACTCAGCTTCACTATCTGTTTTTTATAAATTAGATGCTGGCTGTTGTGTAGCTGTTCTAAAAAAATATCTGCATTTGTGCTTATTCCAACTAAGAATTCTTTTGACCATTTTTAAAACAAAGGTAGGAAATGGTAACAGAATTGTAAATAATTAAAATGATTTCTTTTGACAGAGAGACAGGAAATCACTGTTTTAGTTTCTAAATCCTGAGTTTAAGAAGTCCCCTTAATGAGGAACATTTGCTCATTTTTTAGTGGGCACAAAGGAAATTACTAAATTGACACTAAATGACAACTAGCAACACCGACTTTCAGACCAGAACATATTTTCTCCTCAAGTCATCTGAACAGTGACTATCATCAAGTTTTACATTTTTGCCTCATGTCATACTCATTTACTGATGGCATTGTCTTCTCCATTCCCAGCACTGCAGAAGTCAGGCTACCCTCACAAAAACAGCTCTAGCAAACAGGAACAACCCATCAGACCCATTAAGAGCCTTATGGAAGAGGCTCTTCCCCAGATTGGATACTTGGGGGTCCATTTCTGGCACAGCTTTCCTTTCATTTTCCAAGGGGAAAATTTTCATTTCATTTCAGCAAAATAAAATGCACCAGGCTGTAGCTTATTCCATTCCACCAGGGAGGAAAACAAAAGGAAATGCATAACTCTCCTGAAAAGCCATCCAGCGCTTAAAGCTCCACTGATGACAGGGAAGGAAGCAGATTATTCTCACGCCTGACTCAAACTTAGCTTTAAATGGTCAGGATGGCAAAAATAAGAACAATAACGTGCTGCCTCACTTGGCACTTAACACAGTTCAACATCTGGAGCAAGAAAGAAATAGAGAAAATCAAATACTAAAGCACTGTACCTGATCTTGAATCAAATTCCATGTATTACCGACAGCTCTCTTCTTTCAGACCTATCTAGTGTTTCTTGCTATGCCCTTTCTATTAAATAGGAAGGTCTTTTAGTCCTTTTTGTGCAAGGGGTAGAGGTCAAGACACAGATTAGATGTCATCAGAAGACTGACAAGGTACAGGGCCCAGAACATGTGAGACTATGAACTGCCCCCACGACTGGTCATTTTCAGATCTAAGTATGGTTAAAATTGAGGGTATTTAGCACTTACCAGAACTTAAGCTGCATATAAAAATCTAGCACTGCTTTTAATTACACCACTCGGGTCATTCTGGGGAGGGTTCTAATGACCAGGTATTTTGTATGCCAAGCTATGTCCCTCTCCTAGCAGGTATCAGCTCTACTCCCTCAATTGACCTTTCCTTGCAGCTGCTTTTAAAGAAAAGGCCATACAGCTAAGCAAAAAAAAATTCCTACCAATACAAAAAGTTAAATTATATTTTAAAAATCACTCTGACCTCTGCACTGCTACTGAAGAGGCTTCCTTACACCTAAAAATAGTACAGGAAATTTTATCAATTTACACCTCAAAGTCCTATAATCTTTCCTGAAAGCCTCTTTCAGAAGATAAAGAACTCAGAATAGTGACATTTTTAAAAGTTCTTGCAGTTGCTCCAACAATCGTCAGTAATTCTGTAATCACCTAATCCTAAAATACCTTTTGAAAAGCCCATCTCCTTCCTGTTTCCCCTTCTCCAATCTTGAGATACTCCTAAAGCCACAAACTTTTAGAAAAATGGTATCAGAACACTTTGCTCTGCACCCACAGGCCTCTGCTATTCATTCGATTTAAGAAAAGCAAGTAATTTTTGTGAACTGCAAACAAAAATTTATTTTATCCTTCCCCTCCTGGCTCTTCAGCCTTGTTTGCCTGCATGTATCACATGTCAACTAATTAGTAATGCTGCTCTACAAATAAAAGTGTTGTGAGGTGATAAGAGGTTTATAAGACAAACAGAAATTGTTAAACTGAAGTAAGTTTGTGACTAAATCTCACCATAAGTTTAACCACTGAAAACTACTTCAGCACTGAAATAGGTCAGTGTGTGAAACAGGCACTTACCTTTACTTGCATACAGGCTTATTTGGATTAACTGTTACATTCCTGGGTTCAGCCAAAGTGATCCGGTCATTTTATTAAGTTTCACAGGACACTAGGCCTGAGACCATAAAATACCTTGTATATCACACTCTTATTTTTACTAATGTTTTATGAAAATGCACCTTTTTGAAAATCATTCAGTGTTGACTGAAAGAAATTAAGGGATAGAGACTGGACCATCTCCCTTGCTTATTCATCCTTTCTCACTTTGAATAGAGTACCTTATTGCTACTTCAACTTTATCTGGTTTCTGTTACTGACTATTACTCATTTTCCAATGCATTGAAATAAGCCTTTAGCATTCCCTATCTTCTCTCTGTGGAGGAATGTGTACACTCTAATCAAGCTCTCCCTCAAACTCCTTTATGATAAAGTGATCCTGGTGAGTTTTTTATGTTGACTGCGTAAGATGTGTTCACTAATTACTCAGGCTCCGTGTCCTTCTGGTGTCTGCCTCGTTTGCTGTTACCTTTTACAACTTCCTTTTCGAAGGAGATGAGGGCTGACTCAGCACTCAACTACCAGTTCCACCAGTGACACACAGGCTGCAAGTCATCGATCTGCCTCTGGTGGTTACTGTCCTGCTTACGTGTTCTCAGAGTTTATGAACTCATTTTGTGAAAGACTCTCTCGAGTTGCATTTTCACTATCACACTTCAAAAAAGTACCAGTCTCTGCTTGCTGGGACACTGCAAACCCATTCTGACACAATCAGTCAGAAATCACCCTGTAAAGCAGAAACGATTTTAGAGGTTTTTTTCGGATTGCCTTGGCCTGTCCAGATGAACATACTGTTCCATGCCACTGCCTCGTCTTCCTCATCATGCACATCCACTGAAGACTTCTGCAGCAATTTTGTGTACTTCAAGATTACTGACCAAAGCTTCATTCCTCTACAACCCAAACAGCCATAAATACAGTTCAATCTTTATTCCTCACAAACAAGTACTTTGTGGTAAAGGTCATATTACTTTTCAAACCTATTCAGATTACCACACTATAATCTGTTTCATATTGAAATCACATTGAAAAAAATCTGCAGAAAATCAGCAAAGAAGCAAAACTAGGGCCAATGTCCCATTTCCTTCCAGCTCTTTTCATCACTCAGACTATTTGAAAAGCCACCAAAATAAAATCAGAGCTCATTGACACTCACCAAGTAACTCAACTGTCACGGAGCACAAAGCAAAAGCAGAGAGAAAGAGAAATGCAACTGTGGTGCACTGAAACAACAGCAGATACAGACAGTGCTATACCTTTCATAATAGATTTACTGTCAAATAAAAGTATGTTGTACAGGAAAACTGTACAGATCCATCTGAGTACTCTGTCACCTTGCAAATGAGTATTTTGCAAATCTTTATTGTCACAAAACCACAAGAGCGGGCCACTCCTATTAACCAACACAGGCTTAAAAGAAATTTCCCAACCCATTATATAGTGAAGGAAACAAGTTATCAAAGAAGTGGTAAAAAAATCAGATGTCCATCAATAAATATACAATTGATAGAAAAGATAACTTTTCGTTATTTTTCATTTTCCTCCTAAATTGGTGAGAGGTAATTGTGAGTTAGTCAGGGGTCTCTCTGCATCTTAAGGACTAGAGATTTTTAAAAGCCAAGATCCAATACAGTCCAATGGATATAAAATATGGTTTCAAGCTGCAAAATTTCACTCTGAATTCAGACTTTGAACGTCTCCTTTTTTTTTTTTCCCCCAGCTAAATAGTGTCTTAAGGTTACCCTTATATTTTAACAGCTGTCTTCTCAAGAACAAAGTCAAAATTTGTGAGCTACCAATGCGAGAAAGACCACAGCAAGGATTTGGTTTGTCACAGTGGAGAGCGATGCACGTTGCCACCAGCCCTGCTGGCAGTTAAGGGAGCAGGACGGGAGGAGATATGAGTGAGGGGGAGACCAGAGGAGATTACTTTGAGGCAATGGAGCGCTGAGGGCCATGGGAACCACAGCTGCAGATGTTGGAGAGAAGCGCACGGTGAGGAGGTGAAGTCACACAGCGCAGCAGGTATGTCACAAACCTACAGGAAACCAGGTTTCATTGCACTTCTGCTCATGGAACAACTTGTTCTTGATCATGATGATTGCCCAATCGAGGAAGCAGTATGCTCATCTGCTCTGCTGCCAGGCCTCACTGGTGTAACTGTACATCTAGCCAAAGACTTCATTCATTGTCCTTTTATTCCTGCAATTGTGAATCATCTCCGCCTTTGCATATTCATGCCTAAGCCTGCAATTAACCTGCCAGCCATGTTACTCATGGTTAGAAATTGCCAGGTTCCTTTCTTAATATTTATTTTTTTTTGTTTGGGCAATGAAGATACGGTAAATACATATAAACTTAAATGGTATTCTATATACTCTCTAGCCTACGCCTGATTGTTAAGAGCAAAATGACTCTTATCACTCTCAGATTCAAAGTCAACATTCTATGACAGAACAGCCTATCTCAATCACGTATTAAAAGTCATTTAAGAACTAATTAAAACTTGGAACCAAATAAGAGGAAAAGTAATATGCAAATCTTTCACCAAAAAGCTTGTGTTAGTGTTTACTTAGCACACTACATGTAAATACTTGTGTTCAGGTATCAAGTACTAAAAGTGGGGTCTTCTACAAGTTCTGTCTTCCTATCAACATTGGCACAACACTAATTGGTCATACTTCTCAAAAACTAAGGTTTTAGCAGTATAAATTTGAGGTTAGCTAGGACTTTGGCCCTGTTTTGAAGAGATTCTGAGTCCTAACCTTTCACTTTTCGAAACTTCCAACCAGGTGCTCACAGACTACCAAGTTGTTCACCTAAAATTAGGGCACACTAATCATCAGTTGTTACTGAAGTTAAGGCTTTATGTCAAATTTTCACCTCTTTTTCATCAAGGGAAATTCTCCGTATATCTTCAGTACTAGCACTGAAGTTCTTTGTTGCCTGCTGATATCCCTAAATGTTCAATTGCTCAGCTATTTGAAATACCCATGCAACAGAATCACTGCAGGTTCACCAACTGTCTTGGAGGTTCCACACTACCAAAGTGCACGCAATTACAGTCTTCAACAGGTATTCTGCATTTGGCTTTGATTCTTTTCAACCTTGTATTTCAGGTATTTTGTGTTATTGGGGGGACACACTCCACAATTCAAGTCTCTTGAAGAGAGGTGATTTGAAAGTTACAGGTAACAACATTCTCTTATGCTATCAATGAACATTTTTACTATAGCCCTAACAACATTCTCATAAATGTGATTACTACATACAGTTGCAAGAACTTGACTGTCTGTGTTATAATCAGACTAACATTATGATGTTACAGACTGAAAACAAAGAGCAGCTTCAAACAACCACACTGCCGGAGGAAAAAAAAAGGCAGAGGGAGGCTCCTCTTGCACCTCAGAAGCTTTGAAGCTGGATGCAGTAGAGACAGGTCCAGACTAGCAGCAATCCCATAAAGTAAACAAAAAACACATAGGCAAAATTTAGGACCATCAGCCTTTACAGTGTCTCTAAATACAATTACTTCATTGTTAATAGGCTCCACTGCTTTCAGAATCAAGCTTCCTATTAAAAATCCTTATGTGTAACATAAACAAAGCCAAAGGAAGCATGATATAAAGAAATGCAATTAATAGGTCTGGGTTGGTTATTTCACAACACTTTAGATTTCTGATCTCTCAAAGTCATATAGTCATGTCTTGCTTCCTTATAATAGACATTAGAGACAAAATTATAGACTTCAATGTAAATGATACTTGCACAAGCACATGGAACTAGAAGTCAATGTATTATAAACAGTGGTCTCCTGACTGCATTCCAAGTAGAGTGGGGAAAAAAACCCTATGCAGTAACACCAACATATGAAAGAGTAAATGAGAATTTGTGTGACCCAATTTTGGCAAACTACTATAATTTAGATTACCCAGATTTTAAATTTTAAACCAAGAATGAAGTATTTATTTCCACTTCTCATGTCCAACGAAGAAAATTACTTAATAGCAGCTGGCATTTGTCATGGTCTTGGCACGTTGTGCAAAAGAGCCATGGAAGTTATACTGCTATGGCTTTACATACCCCAAAACAGTAAGCAAGTCCATCAGTAAATCATCCCTGAACACAGGATGAGGTCAAGCAAAACTGTTCTGAGTTGAGTTATTGAATCTGGAGTGCTTGATCGAGCTGGGAGTGGTGCTGAGGCATCTACCAAGAGATGGGCAACCACTGACATTTTTCTGCCCAATTTTTAAGTACAGCAGTGAAGTAACTTTCTAGCAAGATATACAGTATGATACATTTAATGAATTCTGAATTCTTACTAAAAAAAAGTTCTAAGCTGTCATTTTAAATTTGCATTAGCAGCCCCTCCCTGTTGAAAATGTTGTTAATATTGAAGTCGATTATACCAGCCTAATTCCTTAAGGCATAAGTCTGAACTTCTGCAATAAATACATGTAACATAAAATTCACTTTCACAGCATGCAAATCTATGTTATTGTATAAAACATTCCGGTCTTATTTCATTAAAAAAAAAAAAAAAAGATAGTCTTTAACGCACCCAGGCCCTAAAAGGCAATTACTCTCGAGAAAGGACCTTTCTATTTTGAAATTTAAAACTCCTTGTCTCTTAAATTCTCTCTGCTCTATATCTTCTGCCATTTCCCAGTATCACCCACCACCCTATCAATTAAGTTTGAAAAACTGGAGGCACTTTCTGTTTCGTCCCCTGTCCAAGTACTGTTCATGCAGTGCTACTTCTTCAAAATGTCTCTAGGATCCACCTCCTTTACAAAACATGATAAAAATTGTTTTTCACATCCCAGCACCAGCTCCCACCTCTATTGCTGATCAATAACTGTAGGTTTACCTAGATCCTATGAGGGAAGGCTGCTACAACATGAAGATTTCTGGAGTGCCCAGGTGTCTAGAAACCTCTGTCTAGAAAATCTTAACAACTTATCTTAGCCTTCTGTCCTCCAACAGCATTTAGACTTGCTATTGGATAAATCAGAAATCAGTGTATTTTTTTAATACATGAAGTTACTGACTTACATCAAGCCTGACTAACATTTTTCCCAAGACTAAATTTGCCAGAAAATTATAAGGCCAAAACCTAAATACCATTCATGGGACTAGGTAGCTTGCCTAAGCCAGAAGACTTCCAACCTCATTCTAATTCTGAGGACACCAATGAGGGCTGCAACTTTCCACAGACCTTCAGCATCTTTTGTTAGTGGAGACCTGATTCAATGTTTTATGTTACTTGCAATGAGATCTGTGCAGAATGGATCTGATGTGTATTCCTTGCACTCCCAAACCCCTCTGTTACCATCCACAGTCACTCCTGGAGTACAGGAGACACAGGAGCCATTTCTAAATAGCATGTTAACACACAGAAGTCACATTTTCCATGGGGAAGTGATACATATCTCGTGCAGATGAGCAGAAATCTCAATATACTTTGGTTTCAGTCACGCCCTAGAAAAACCTGAAGCATTTGATAAATAATCTCTTTCTTCAGCAGAGGAATCATGACTGGCTGAAGCCACACTGTACATCCAGGTGCATTTCCTGAGCAAAGAGCAAATGGAAGAAAGAAATTGCATTAAAAGGGTAATCTCTAAAGATGGCGTTTTAACGTCCTGAAGTGTGACGATTACTTCTGCCAACAAAAGTAATCTGTACTACACAGGACATCGACTAAGAATGAACAAGGCCTTCTGAAGTGGTAAATGGTGGTTTGTGTGGTGATTATCTCACAAGGTTCCCAATCCCAGCTCGAGCATTAAGGGCAGTATGGCAATAAAACATCAGACTACAAGGCATGGCCAGGCAAAACCTTTGCCAGTTCCAGAAAAGAGATGCACATGTTAAAATACTTTTAAACAAAGCTGAAATACCACACCTCCCAAGTTCTGTTTTGCTGCGAGACGTTTAATCATTACATGTTTAAAAAACAGGATGTAAACAGCATTGACAAGGGGAGTGAAAGCATGCAGGGCTGCACACCATCATTTCCTGTTGGGTTTCACCAGCTACTTCTGCGACCCGTGCTATGCAAGAATCACAAGTAGGAAACAGTAAGAAGTGTCCACTACACAGAATCCAAAGCAGATTTTTAATACTAAATACCACAGAACATGCATTTATCTTAGATTCCAGTAGTTTGTAAATTGAGCTCAATATTACTAAAAATTTATGCTTTTCTACTACCTGAGATTTCTAGTTTCATATGACTTCTATACTTGCTGAAGTCTTTCTAAAAATTGTGAATTTTTAGACATCTGACTCTTCTGGAGGTAAGAAAGATTATCACCTGATATTTAAATTTCAGTAAAGCAGCTTAGTTTCTGAAGAGTCTTTTCAACATGGAGGATTTTCCCTTCAGAATTTAATCTGTAATTTGCATTTTACAAGTACTACTATACACACTATTACTATTATTACATATTCTCCTATTAAACAAGGAGGAGACATATACATTGGGCACACATCCTAATCCGTGCTTTCAAATTTGTTTTGAAAGCTTTCTTCTTTTATCAGGAAACAAAGAGCAAACATCCAAGGAAGTGCCAAGGTATTCCATGTAGCTTCTTCCTCTTGGATAAGGTGCTATTTTCTTTTTCTTTTTTTTTTTTTTTTTCCTTAGTTCCATCTGTGTTACAAGAAACTTTATAGCGTAAACCAAAACAACGGTATTTTGTCATCAACAGTCTTGCAAAACACAGATGATTAATGTATCCAAGGCAGAGTTCCCCAGCCATCCCCTTCACTGCAGCCAGACACTACCTTCAAAATCTATCACTAAACTCTACAATTGGTGCATGGGTCAATGCACTAAAGGAAAATAAAAGTGGTAAATCAGCATCCAAACACCTACACCGACTCAATCTGGTACCACTCTCATAGTGCTACTTCAAGCCCATCCCTTAAATTTTTTTATGTATACAGTCTAAAGCTGCAGCAACTGCTCATGTGAACAGTATCATTAGTGGGTTTGCATATTACAAACATTGTTTTTCCAGAATAACTTCTCTCATCTTCCAGATAGTTACAATGAACTCTATCCCACATTACAGAGTATTCACCTTCACTCATTAACTTTCATCATTTATGAGAGCAGGGCCACGCTGCAACCACCTCTTGTGTTCCCTAAAAATTCACAATTGGGCACTGGGAAACACATAAAAACTTTCAGCTAAAACACTTGTAGGTTTTAGAGGAAAAGTAAAGCCCCCAAACAAACAGAAAATGCCAGCATGGGCCTGGGATGCTTTGAAAGCACATACCAGCTTCCTACCACTAAAATTATATGTTTCTTCTTTCATTTCATTTACTCCTTTCTGCTACTAACTCAAATGTTCAAGATTTCCCCCTGCTATTTTTCTACTACAAATTTTCTACAGTAAGTTTTTTCATTTTCCTAGCAGTCAAACTCCGCATGTTCATCTTTCACTTTTCCCTACCCTTATGTCAACCTTGTCCTTCAAATTCCCCTTAAAGCTGGTGAGCATATTGGCTCAATGCTGCTGCTGCTGGAAAGAAGCTAAGAGAAATTAAAAAAGCAAAACTTTGAGCATTCCTAAAAATGCTGTGCTTGTTAAGATGTAAGTAACACAAAGGTAAATGCAAAAGTCCCCTATTTACATAAAGAGCAGGAAGAATGTATGAACACTAACATGCAAACCATCTATCCATTAACTGCAATAGCTTACAATATCGCTTATCAACTGAAATTACAACCAGAGGAATGAAAAATATTTGGGATGTGAAGACAGACTTCAAAAAACTCAGTAAATTCCACTTGGAAAGTGGGCCACGGTCCCATAACTTTTCCGCATCCTCAGTATTTCTTCTGCTCACTTAATTACATTCCAAACCCCAAATTTTGGCTAACACATTTGCATATGCTTTGTACTTCAAAGACTGACTTGCTTATTAGCATAGCCTAGTTCCTGTTACTTGTATAAATAACGACAAAGAGGAATCACATTGATCTAGCTGCACTTAATTTCCATCCTCTGTATTGGGAATTCTTCAGATTCCAGCTCCCATGGACATTTTTAGTCAGTTTGGTATAATCAGTTTTTGATTAGGTGCTTCTATAGGTGGAAAAAAAAAGTTTTCATTAATAGAAGAAATGAATTTTGTTAGGGAAGTTACAATTGTTTGCAGGCTCAGTGGTAGTAAATTCTTGATGTCAAAACAAATAACTAAGATATAAAGTGATAAACACAAAATGTTTAATACAAAGTTTAGGAGAAGTCAGAATTTTACCTGATTTTCAAATACTTTGGAAAAAAGACTTCAAAGACATAGAATTTTATCTGAAAACTTTGATTTTGACAGTTAATTTTCAACATTTGAAAAATATTACAAAGTTAACTTTGTAAATATAACAAAGTTAATTTAGCAAGAATTTTTTTGCAAGTATAACAAAACTGTTAAAGTATAAACTCTGGTACACAGGTCAGGTAAAGCGCATATGCAGGCTTGCTCAGTTCTAACTCACAGCAAGACTTAGAGTTAAACTTCAGGTAAGAGTTAAACTTCAGGTAAGTATTATGGCTGAGAAGCTGTTGATCCAGACCTGTTAAAACAGTCCTTTAACAAAACAGTGAGGATTTTATCAGGATTTTTCCTTCTCAGCCTATTCAGTCAGTAGCCACTCCTTCCTCTCCCTTGTCAAGGAATGTTTCTTCTGAGAAATTAAAGTTGTGTTTTTTCCTGAAAGAGCATGTACTAAATGCTTTCTGATGGCATCACTGCTTCCTGCCATTGACCATAATAGCTCTTTAACAGGGAGATTTATCACTCTCCTGCAGGATGATCAGAATACCTCATGCTGGCAAGCAGGTCACAAAAGGAGACAGAACATTTGCTCACGAGGGGAGGAGGGATGAAATTCATTTTCTGGGGTTTCAGAGTTTTCCCTATGATATGCATTTATATTCCTTTTGGGAGTCCTTCCTGAACCTCTCTAGGGCAGCCACCCCGTCAAGGCTTACTCAGAGCCATCATCCAATGACAGTTCATTGACACAGCCCTTCTTTAACAAGGGAGCACTAAGGATGGTGGACAGACATGCCAGGGCCTGTGCCATCTACAAGAGCCCAGTACTTCCTCAGCATCTCAGCTTCCTCGGTCTATTCTGACCATCTGTGCCGCAGAAAATCCATTAAGATGAGGTTGATCCACTCAACAAATCAGGACACGTTCTCAGCGGTGATGTACCCAACAAAGTCTGTGCAAATCTGGGTGTTTTGAAAAGCGTGCTTTCAACTTTCTTCTAGCCAGAAAACACTGTACAATTATCCATTAATTTTAATACCACAGAACCTACTTTGTATAAACCATATATCCCGTGTCAAAAGAAGAACAAAGAGGAAGCTCCAGTTTCTTCATAGCTTCTACTGAGCGTGCAGTCACCACCAGCATCGTTATGGAAATGAATAACACATCCTTTTGGAAATGCATTGACAAGCATCTCTTTGAACTGAACTCCAAACTCAAGATGACTAATGGCAATATGCCCAACATGTTGGTGTGCTAAGCCAGTAAATGAGCCTGTCATCCTTGCATTTTCTTCTGTGCCATAGTCCCCTGTGCCCTGGTTCAAAAGTGATTTATTACTAATCAGCTGAGAAGACATAGCAAGGATGAAAAAGGAATAAACTTCAAGTGTTCAGAAATTAGCACATATATTGCTCCAATGACACCTTTCCTGCTAATCCAGCTATAGGTTTTAACAGGGAATAAAGCCTTGTCTGACATATGCTCGTTATTTAAAAAACCAAACTTCTTTGTCTTTTGAAGTGCAATGTAACATCTTATCATTCCCTAGCATTTTTGAGCCCTGGTTTCATTTGCTAAGTTTTTTATCCTTACATGAATTTTTATGTCAAATGTTGCCTTCAGCGTAAGTTATGTTCTCAGTGCTCTAAGAGGACAAATGATCTATATATGGGGAAAATGATACTTGAAAGACAACAAATGACAGAAGACCCAAATGCAAGTACTAGCACAAGTAGTGATGGATACAATTTTTGGGGTTTTATTTCTTTTGTGGCATATAAATTACATTTAATGAGATTTTTTTAAAAAAATAATTTTATTCTATGGGAGGGCAAAGCTTATTTTAGAAAACAAAGGTGTGCAGCTCTTTGCTTGATGTTATCTATTCTGGAAACTAGCAAAAAAACAACCAAGGGGATGGATTGTTTGCTCCTTAGCTGGTTTGCTGCTGACAACAACATATGCAAACAGACCATAAACTCAAATCAGTTTTAAAATACATGAATTCTTGTTATATTAATATTTCCTACATTATAATTTATTCATCACTGCCTGTTAGTCAACTTCTAATTTATTAAGTACATGTTTACAAAAAGATTCATTCCATGGAAAATTCCCATCAAAAAGTTAAGCTGTCAAAATGAGTAATGTAGAAATAGCTGATACAGCTATCACATACTCATCAGAAATATCAGGGGGAAGATTGTGTTCAGCTGCATTTTGAAGATAAATGCACTATAGATTTTACTATTACACTGCCAGATGCTGAGGTTTCTTTTAATGGAGTTAAGTGGAATTAATTTCTCAAAAAATTGCTTTATATATGCTGAACCAAGCATTCCAGGAAAAAAAGTATTTCCTAAAAGTTAATTAGTGTTTTTTTTCCCTCAAATAAACAATCCACAAGTAAGAAAAAAACTTTAAAAATATGTATTTCTTATATAATAAACAGAACGTTATATTTGTAAACAGCATTGTTAGTTGACAGGCTACCATCTCAACCCTTGGGATGTTAACAAAACTGAGTTTGGATTTTTAATTCCCCCTGTAGTTCTGCCACTCATTGCCTTCAAAAAGTGAAGACAACATCTATGTCCCTTACTGTAAAGCAGGTGTATTGGTACAGACCTCACAGATTACGCAGGCCAGTTAAAATGCTCTGTTTGTGAAGGCTTTAATGGCTCTCGCTGGAACATCCGTGAGAAATAGTATGGTTTAAATTGCTAGTTTGTGTTGATGTTGAAATGACAGCAGGCACATAAAGGAGATCTTTTAGGTCAGACCCTGTTGGCAGCACCCAGCCTGGATGGGAGGAGGTTGGGTGTTGCCAGTTCCAGGTTGCTGGCTCTTCCACCGCCACTCCTGCACACTGAGATCCTGGCAATCCTTCCAGTCCCCAAATCCCTTTGTCACACAGGCTTTGGCTAAATACACCCACAGACATTTATCCAACTTCCAAACATTGCCTTTTCGGACTGGTGCTTCACTGCCCACGAGGAAGCATTTCCAGCCACGTCCTGCTCCTCCGCCAGCTTGCCTGGCCTCCACTACTTCAAGCCTCTTCCAACATATAAAGAGATGACAGGAGCTACTTCACTTTCACAGCTTACCAGCTGGGCTAAGGTTTAAGCCATAACTTCGCTTATTTCTTAAAATCAAATGTAAAATTCAAGTAAAACAGATTCAGCCTAAAACTACACTCCACCACCAAGCACTGCACTTGCCTGAACTGTTTAGTTCTGCTTGCTTTTCACGTTCAAGACATTTTACACCATTTTCCACACAAATGTGTTCTTACCAACCCTTCTGAAACAGTTCCTTTATGTAATCTGTGAAGCATCACTTCCATAGCCCCACTTGCTCCCAGATCCATGGGCCATAGCTCATTTATCCTGCTGCAGATGAGGCTTTTATCTCAAAGCTCCTGCTCCTTGCTCACTTCGAGGCTTTTCCCATAGGAGACTGACACCATTACACAGTCACCACCTCCCTGTGAATCTTTCCTTAGAGGTTCTCCATTTTCCTAGTGCACGTCTGTTTCTTCTCTGAATGACAACAAACTGATGCCTTCATGCAGGCCTGGACCTTCTTATGCTGGATAAACCTCCTGTTTGTCACTGGTTGTGAAGGCCAGCTTAAAGCAGAGCCAGCCAGGCTGTGACACTACTGCACAAAGCATCAGGTCTGAGCATGGGTCTGCAAGCCCAGGTGGGATCCCAACACTCAGAAACAGGGTTACAAGGTGGGGCTTATAACTCCAGAAAAGCCCTGCAGCTGGAAACTGTGCTTCAAGTCCGGAAGACAGGAAAGAGTCCAAAGGAGGCAAGTTTGGGAACTGCTGACATAAGACATATCAGCTTGGACAGGTACTAATAAAAAAGGAGGTCACAAAAGCTGCAAATACTGTCTTAGCATTTTTCAAAGATACTCCTCTACAGTTCTGTTTCTAAAAATGACACATCAGACATGAAAGAGACTTGCTCGCATTACAGAGTATATTGCATCAGGCTAACATAACCTCACCGCAGTCAGAAAATTTCTTCGTGGAGAAGTGACCCGATTATAGGGAAGAAATTTAAACACCAGCATTCCCTCCTCTATCCCTTAGTTTGTGAGGAGTAAATGCTGATTATGCTCGTACCTCTCAAAAACAAGTTCACAGAATTCAAAGACATAAATTTCACACCCCAACAAACATTCCACAGTTGAAACGGTGTCAATGAAATGACTTTTTATTCTCTTTACTTTAAATTTTTGAATGTTAGGACACGTACAAAATTTGCCAGATATGGCTACATAATAGGCTTATCTACACAAAAGTGTAGTCCTCTTAACTTGAGCCTTACCTCTTTTGGCAAGACTGAATGAATAGTTTAGCAATGAGACCTGGCATTCCAAGGCACTACTCTCTGCTTGTAAAAGAGTGGGCAGAACTCAGGCACCTCTTGAACATACCTTGTTCACATGGACCTCAACAGGGCCCAACAGCAGTCCTGTTCCATTCCCTACAGGAAAGGAACTAAACTGTTTGCAAAGAGAACTCCTTCCCATCTCATATACCGCCAAAGGATATCCTATATCCATTCCTATATCTCCTATATCCCAATCTGAGTCCATCCCACCTCAGACTGTGGGACTGGCACAGATTGTGAGTCAAAGTCCTCAAGAAAAGGTCACCCACCACTCAGTGCCATACACCTGGGCATCCCAGTGGCAGAGAGTCCACTTCACACCAAATAAACCCACAGTCTGGAACAACCCTGATGGATTCACACACCTTCCTAAGGGCAAGCCATGCTCAACTGCTCTGAAGGCATTTGGTCTTACTATTTTTAAATCATAGGATAGGATTGTAGCCATTTATGGTGGTTCTAAGCAAGATTAAATTCAATTTTAATACCAGCTAACAGGATATATCTCATTGAGAAATGTGAGGTTTGAATACTATAATAATAGTATTCCAATCAATCCTCAGGCTCAGACCTGTTAAAGGCATAGATTATTTTTGGGATTGTTGCGCTTCTCCTACACCACTTCTACTGAAGATTCAGTCAAAGCCTCTGAGCCAGAGACCTCAGCAGAAAAGAACCTGGCTGGGATTCAGCTGTGGATGATTTCTGGAGTGGAAAAGAGAGCTTTTCAGAAACACACAAATACTTAATCATACAAAACACACATATATTGCATAGTAGTGCTAAGAAGTAGATTTAATGCTGAAGCCCTGAGGACACCAGAGCCCAATGATACTGAATGCTGTGGTCCCAATTAGTACAAATACTCATGCACAAGCTTTGCATTAAGTATCAGTGTAATCCACTGAAGTTTACGTCAAGCATGTTGCCTCAAACAAGCAAAACTTTTGTTGAAGTTCGGTCAATAGGAGTTCTGTCTGCACGAGGTGGAGAGGAAAGGCTACCTCAAACAAAATCCAGTATATGAGGGTAATACTGCAGCTGAATGCCTAATCTCTCTTGTTCACATAAAGCTTACTTCCCATTCAGAAAAGTCTGTGCCACCTTTTAATGTGTTTTTAGTCTGGTGGATATAATAAAGTTAATACTCCATCTATAAGATTTCAGAAGATGAGATGTAGAGCATTTAATTCTATTACAGTTTTATCAAAAGAAGCTCCTTTCATTCAGTTAAGGATCAGAAAGAAAGCACTTTTAATCCAATGACTCTTCTAATTTTAGTAATGGAGACCTAATTTAATTTTAGGCATGTAGATAAAAGGATACTAAAAAATGAGACATATCAACGAAGGTGTTGTTACAAGTATTGTAAACTACTGCCTGGTTTCTCTTATCTGTCCTAAAACCCCTGTGTGAAAATGTCTTCACTGAAACTGGTTCCTTCAAGAGCAAACAAATCATGTAGAAATACAATAAAACTCATAGAGACATACTAATGGTGCACTCATGCTCATAATTTCAAAGAGTGTCAAGAACATTTAGCTAAATCTTTAAAATTGTCTACATTCAAAACAAAAAGAGGAAAACTGTAGTGCTATCAACAGGATGAAATCAAACAGGATGCTCATTTTCCTTTTGTAAATGTCCTACTTGCACGACACTACCTCTGCCTGCCACTGCTGTTCCAAGTTGACAGCATTTTTGATGTAAGTTGGCTTCCCATGGGCACACAGCAAAGGAAAATCTTGCCAGCAGCTTGGAAGACACCATCAGTCATGGAATGGCAGCACTAGAGCTATCTGGGATGGTGAACCAGCATCCCAGCTCCTGCACCTGCTGTCAATGGCACCATCAACACCATGATGGCACGGGTTTCTGCTTGAGGTGCCTAAGCCCTTTGGCTGTGACACCACCGAAGCCACAAGCACATAGCACTTCCCTGAAGTTGCATAATTACTTTTCTAATCTAATGGGCAGGGCAAACAGAGGGATTGTGGTTCGAAGGTGTTCCCATCCCTCCAAACACTCCTGGGCTTGCTGCCCCATGCAAGAGCGTATGGGCATGGTGAGGGGCAGAGTGAGGAACAGTAGTTTATATGTGAATTTTTAAGCTACCTACACTTGCTTTCTGCATTTACCTGAAAACTTGTACTATTTCACCGTCAAATGCTACCGGTTTGGTACCTCCAAAATATCCCAACCAATGACATTTGAATTCTGCATTTAGACATCGTGTATCATAAAGATTCTGTTCACTAAGCACCTTCAGCACCCAGCCAGTTTCTAAGTATGGTCAACCCAGTAACTTGTCAACAGGAATTCTCCTTCCATGATTAAAATCAAGAAATCGTTTTTTATCAGAGCAGATAACACAGAAGCAGGTCTGTTTTCTAGCCCAGCATTGATCGAAAATAAAGCCAAGAGCAGGAAAACAAAAACTTATCTCCCAAATAAAACATCCTACTAAACACAAATAGTTACTTGAGAAAGTTCACATATATGTATTCATATATATTACTTCAGACTGCTCATATAAAGTAACAAATTTGTTCTTAGAAGCCATGCAGCAATATGAAATCCCAGTCTGTAACACATATTGCACAGCTGACCCAAGCACAAAGCAAAATTGTTGTTTCAAAAGTGTTTACATTTCTTTTGACAATCAGTAAGAGGAAAGCAAGCAACTGTTGATGGAAGGAATTGTCCATAAGTCCGTAAGTCAGATTTTAGTTTTGATACTCTGATGTAAAATCATCTACTTTCAGTATTTTTCCAATTTGCAGAAAAGAAAAATAGACTTCCAGCTTCCCTAGTAACTACTGCTACTAAATGATTTTACGCCATTTTGCAAGCTTCCATTTACTCAAGCTTACTCCCTACAGTCAATAGTGACTAATAAGGAAGGACTAATGAGCTTAATTCCCTCTTTCTTTTATGCTTTTAAACAAACAAAAGCCCATGCTTTCTTCCTTCTTTTCAACAGCAGAAAAGGAGGGGAGCACTGGCAGCCCAGGACCAGGGTAAGGACAGATGAGAGAGTGGCAGATGGAAACCTAATCCCTAGCAACCTTCTCCCACCCCAGCCCCCTTTCCCTCCCCAATTCCCCACCATCTCTTCTATTAAGATCTGCTGAAGCTGACAACCTGCCTCCAACATCTACTCCTCTCCAGGAAGGCCAGGCGAGTCTGGGACCTCAAGAGAGGAGAGTGGAGGCAGAGGGAACATTGTGATTTCAAAGAGAAGGGAGAGAGGAGAGAAGGTACCCTGGTAGAAGGATAAAGTAAAAAGAAAAGAGCAAGAAATGGAGGTGAGGATGGATGTTTATTAATTTCTGAGCAGACCAGGAAACTAGTGATGAGATTTTTAGCAGAACAGGGGAGCGAAAATGCACTTCACATTAAAGTTGGTCAAATTATTTGGAGACTGGAGATAACTTTTTGTAGAGTTAAAAAACAAATGTACTTGGCTAGGTGATAAAGGGTAAAAAACAGCAAAATGATGTCCAGCTCTACCAATCAAAACTTTGATTTCAAAACTCAGACTAATACATATTACACGCAACACCTTTTCATAATACTGTAAGAAAGTTGCCAGGATCCTGAAAAATACAGCCTTGGGGTAGACAGGGAATAATTTCTGAAACTTCACCCCATGCAAACATCTCTTCAAACAGCCCTAATTTACATAGACATTTGTTAACGTACATAAGGGATAATAGGAGGGAATAGCCAGAAAGCAAGTCCACTCCCCCTCTGCGGGCCATGGCTTCACTCTGCTTGTGTCTGTCAATACACTGGGCCTCATTTTCATCTAAAATTGGTGTCATGCTGCAAAATGTAGTCATTCACTTTGAGAACTGCAATTATTGCTGTGCTCACATGCAGCAAAGCACCATCTGGCCTGTTCACAATGCAGGCACAATGCAGGAAGAGCAAGAGCTGATGTAAATGGTTCTCCAGAAATACTGAATTCCTCCATAAAAAGCAAGTACACTTGGATTTCAATAATTGCCTACAGAATCAAGCATTCTTCGATTTAAATGAATACTCAAAATTTTTGAATGAACTCTACTATCATCTTCTGTTACATAATCAGTCAATATTGCAGAGACCTGAAGAATCACTGAATATTAAGAGTTTGTATCTATCTAGATGCATTTCCAAAGTTTCTGAAGGAATATGTGACTGGCGTTAGGTTACAAATGTATATTTTGATTTTTTTTTTTAGTCGGAGCGACCTATGGATTATTCAAACACATAAGGAAATAATACCAATCCACGCAATCCTTCCAGTAAAAAATTACACAGCTCCTAAGTGCTTACCGTTTTTTACAACTATTAGCATTTAAATATACATGATGCAGTGCTCAATCTAGTATTTCAGCTATGCCTCCACAAACAGCGATAATAACATTTAAAATGAATAGCCTGCTACAGTCACAGAATGCATTACTGAGCATATACTGAATTAAGCTGGTCACATAGATGGCGGTTCCTCCCCGTCCTCTCCTCCCATCCACTTTGGAAAGACAGGAGATCAGTAGTGACAGGATAACACAGGCAAAGGTACAGCGAGAAGTACTAGTTTGGATATGGACTTTGGCGAGTTTGACACTAGAATTCAGGCACAGATCAAGCAAAAGCTTTGGCTGCAAGAACAACCCAAGGTGCTAGCAAAGGTGGTAACTCCAAAAACCAGCTGCCCACCGCATTAACAGAAATCTCACAGAATTACTCATTCCAAAGACGCTGTCACCTCTTGCATTGAAATCTGGTTTTAAAAAAAACAACAAAAGAAAACACTGCTCTTGGCAAAACACGATGTCTTCCCAACAAGAACCAAGAGAGAGATGCTTTGGATTTTGGATCAAAATGCAGGAGTACTTGGGAACAAGGTTTCAGTTTGGGGCCAAAACTGATTATAATGCTTAGCAGAAAGCAAGTGGCAATTGACTTACCAAGCTGCCGCATTTTAACATTTTGTTACAAAGAATTAAACTTGCAAATTTCAGCATAATTTTACTGTACTTGTGAAAAACAAAATGGTAAGAACAACCAACCATAGAAAGAAAATTTGTGTTCAAACTCTGATTCAGCTCACTTACCCCAAGCCACCTGAGGCTGTTACAAAATCATTGAACGCAGCTTTCGAAGAAACAAATACTGTCTTCTACCCAGTGATGAAAACTCACGTCAAATACCAGGGAACTGGGATGAGACCCCAGCTGTTAAAAAGCTGGAGCTCAAGGCTCAAGGGGAGAGGAGAAAGGAGAGAGAGAGAGAGACACCTCGGGAGTTCTAGCAGTGCCAACCTTTCTTTGTCCACAGAGAAAACCCAGCTAATGACTATTAAATCACAATACATGCCAAGGTACTCAAAAGATCTCATTTGATAGAGGAAAAGAAGCCAGCATTAAACTGAGAACAAGTACAACAAGGAACAGGCTGGGGAAATGAATAGGAAATTTAAAAAGATAGCGTATTATTTGTTTCCAGAAGCACGGTGTAAGATGTTGGATATAGCAGGCATGTCCACCATTGTTCAGATGATGTCTTTGTTATGAAAGTAATTTAAGTTTTTGTGTAGAATACAATACACAACCAGGACAGATAAATGAATTTCACATCACCCACCTGAATTGTCTGCAACTGGTGGTAATATAAAAATTAAGCTTGTACAGATTATTTCCAAATACTCGAACAAATAGTTACACATATTAGAAGGCAACTATTAAGTTTATGAAGAGACGCTGAAAGCTAGTAAAGTTATTTTAAAGCCATTCAAAAAAATGTTAAGAGAATAGTACTTCTGGAACAATGGCAATACATCTGCTAAATGTCAGTGCATCATAGTGACAGGGTAGAGCTGCTCATGTTTTGCAGCAAGAAAGCAGCCAGCACATACAGTCCAAAGGAAGATTTACAAGCACGCTCTATTATACCCATAAAAGGAGGAGAGGAAATCTGATGGCCAGAAATAGAACCACTGTAAATTAATGGGGGGGGGGGGGGAAACTGCTAGAGAAGCACACGATAAATGAAATGGTTAGTAAAAAGATAGGCAAGCAAAAACAAGGCAAAAAAATGGGAGTATCAAATTAACATGCAAGGATATGGTGCAAAGTTGCTCTGTAAATGAGGGGTCAGGCATGAACTGACTGCTGACATCAAGGAAACCTCAAATTACTGTCCTAGTGCTAACCGACTCCGTGAAGAAAAGACCAAGTTATTTATTTCATCTTGCCATCTCAGTCTGCAAATTAAAGGCAACGATACATACCCAGCCCTTGGACAGGGCAACGGAGAATCAATCCATGTCCTGGCAGTGCTTCGAGCACTGTGTGTGAAATCCTGGATCTGCTCAAGCCAGAAAGACTTTTAATGCTGACTTCAACAGTGCCAGGATTTTATCTACAATTTGCTGCAAAAAAAAACATTGGCTGATATTATTTAAAAGTCTTCGAAGCCTTTATATTTAGTCTTAGTTACTTCCCAAATCAAATTTGCTCAGTCTGCAAGTCAGGAAACAAGCAGGGACATGGAAATCCCACTCCCCTCTTCCTGCCTTGCCTACTGCTGCCATGAGCAAAGAATCAGGATTTGACCCAAACTGACAGTTTTGCTTTCTTATCTTAACAGAGAAGCAGCCTGTTCATTGTTACGCAGCTAAGATGGGTCTTTATGTTTGGACTAACAGAAAACTGCTAAGAATTACCTATGAAAAATGCACACAGAACTTGAAGACTTCCGGCCATAAAGAATTGGCATTTCTATATTGCAACTTTTCCTAGAATAACTATCCTTCAAGATCTGCCACAGAGAATTTATCAAAAACACATAAAGGAGATGGGATTAAAAGAAAAATCACAAAATCATCAAGAACTATTTCATGCTATCATTATCCCTTTTATTAGACATTTCAAAATGCAAAAAAAAACCAACCCTCGAACTAGTAAAATTCTGAATCCAAAAACGAACATTCAGAAAAGCTGAAATTACAGACAAAATGCAGAGCAGGTTCCTGTATTAAACAATGCTGCAAAATAACACTCTGCTGGCACTATTGCCAGGAGATAACTTCATGCCAACATCAGGGCTTCTCCATATGTCGGTTAAGAAGACAGAAGTTGTTAGTGAAAACTTCCAGAGTGCTTTACAGAAATTAGGCATTAAAAAAAAAAAAAAAAGAAAAAAAGGAAGGAAGGAAAAATCCTAATATATAAATTGTATCTCTCTGGAATATATTACATCACACCTTTGAGTGTATTTTCAAAGTATTAAGAGTTCAGAAATCTATGTAAAAACAGTAACTGGGAGCTTCAGTGACCATATTTATCATTCAAATGTATGTTACAAACAAGAATTAAAACCACAGCTTTGCTGAGGGGAAAAAAGCATCAGCCCACCCATTAGCATCAGCCACCAGATTCTGGTTTCATGTGTCCTTGTCACGATCAGATGGTTATACAGTCTCTTCCCACCATGACATCAAGACATTACCTGCTGTATTTCAATTTTTACAAATCTTTGTTCTGTTATTTCAAGACACTGCAGCTAAAAGCATGTCTAGACAGAAAAATGTGGCAGATTCTACCTCTGCTGTTTAAGTCAATGCATTCTCAAGTCTTAAAATGCAGCTACTGTATGATAGATTTACAGACTGTGATAATAATCACAGCTGCTCACAAAACATCTGGAGTGAGAAAAGCCAAGTCAGAAGCCAGTGTGTGTCTTTGAAGATGACAATAAAGTTGTCCTTTGGATTTGCACTGACCTGATCTCCCAGCACAGTGTGCAAAGTCCATGTGTTGTCTGCAGTGGCAGGTTTTAGAGAAAGCCATAAACCAGCACACTAGGATGGTACATTTCATGACTCGTTCTACACCAGATGCAGCAACGGCTTCAGTATTGGTGCCAAGTTTCCCCTGGGGATGCTTGCAGCCCACTCACCTACAAACCGCTTCGCAGCAGCAGATGCTCCCTAACTTCCTCTGTCAACCTGTTGCCCTTTATCTGTGATGCCAGGCTGTGGAAATAACCGCAAAATTCTTCTTCTGCTGTATTCAGGGCAGTGAAGTGCCTTGATTTCCTGACTGATTAAATGCCTTCCACAAACATTAGGTATCAGCACCATCAATCAAACCAAACCTGGCCCCAAAACCAGTACTCTCTTGGAAATGAACGGACAGCTTCAGCAACCAATCTACTTTATTAAGTAGATGCAATTCAAAGATACTTTAAATTATAGTTAGTTTAATGTAGATCTTTCTAAATATAGATATTTTATTATTGCTAGGGAAAAGTCTCATGCAGACACAATAAACCAGCTTTCACATCTACAGAAAGTTGAGTTTCGACTCAGTATCAGTTCCAAAATGACAGTCTCTGCTTTTCTCACACGCAAACAAGACTTATTGTAACTTGTCACCCAATTACCACTCAATTTAAGAGAGTTAAGATCTCAAAGACATGAAGTTCCTGTCAGTATAATGAAATTCCACATCAGGAAAAAGACTCAGCAAAAGATGGAGAGAACTTTAAAGCTTTAACACCACTGACAGTGTTAGTGGGAAAAACTCCACTGGGGACACCATTCTGCAGACAGACACACACCACTTCTGCTCACCTGATGGGCAAGTACACATTTCCTAACCAGTAAGCGCAAGTATAACTAGAGGCTAAGAAAAGGACAGGTGGCTTTTGGCCCAAAAATAGAGAGGGTACTGCAACAGGGAGCTTATGCATTTGGGAGGAGGTGGAAGAAACCAAGGGAGTTGGATAGAGAGGAAAATATGAGCACATGTGAGGGAAAGGCAGACAGGGACAGCATGTGGGGTCTCACATAGGATGTATCTGGGACCTGGCGTCAGGGCAGTGGATAGTCTAGAGGACTTAGGATGAAGATGGTTAAGATACTCATCTATTTAAAGAATTACTTGTTTTAGTCCCCATCCCCCAAGTTGTCTACCAGAAATTCCCCAGAAAATTGCTGTTAGGACCAAGTGGTTTCAATCCAAATCAAAGCCTATGTCTGTGTTATTCCAGACAGTAAATAAAGTCTGCAAGAATAGCTGGATGAAACACATAGATGAAACAGCTAATGGAAACAAAACAATCACAAGCTTTATCCTCATGATCAAGAGTATCACACAACATTTAGCCATCCAATTGAGACATGCTGTCACTTCATTTTGATGATGCAATCGGCTCTACACAGCTGATCCATGTACTATGCAGGGACCTGCTGATAAAAGTGATGTTCTGCAAAGGCAGAAATGTCTATCCATATGGAGCTCATTGCAAAAACGAGCCTCTCTTTACACTCCTGGTTGGATTTCTCACTTATCCTCATTATCTGTTATTGAGCATTTGCAGGGATCTAGTATTCTGAACCACAGAGCCAATTTCAGTTTTACTGCTCTCCAAAGCATTTCTGTGAAAGAGGTTTTAGAGACTTAAGTATAAGGAGTATATACTCCCTGTTGAAAAGATTTAAAAGTTTTATGCTTTTCAAACTGTTTTTCCAAAAAGTATAAATTAACATCTGTGTCATCTCTGAAACGCCCTAGATAGCTATTTAATATATAACGAGTTGCTTCCCAAGATTCAATGGGACCAATTTTTTTTTAATCACGTCACTTAAGGTCATCATGCATCTGAAAATGTAAAGTCATCAAGTTAATGACAGATTAAAATAAATGTTTGTAGAATGTGTTCAAGTTAGAGGAATCCATTTCCTAAAATGACATGACTCAGATAATCTCTCTGCCTTTAAAGTTATCTTAGTCTCAGGTGTAAAATATTTACGATATAAAAAGTTATTCCTTCAGCAATTTAAAGCTGCAGTTTAAAAATTTTCATGGTAAAATATACTCCCTCATAGATGTTATTTATCAAGAGTTGCTCAAGAAAACAGTTTAGATTAAAAAAAGAAACAACAAAAAAAAAAATCAGAAAATTTTGAATTCAAGGATTAATAATTAACAAGCTGCTAGTAACAGCTTTATTGAATTGGAAAGACAAACTGTCAGCTGCACAGAAATTCACAATATATTACAACCCAGGTAGTATGAATTATTGAACCTGAAAATTGGCACTATTTCTCCAGACAGAAAAGTTTTCTTGGCACTAGCCCAAGTTAATACAATAGGTCACAGAGCATCACTGTTTCCAGTCCACTGTTTCAAGGAACAGGAGGGGAAGAAATAATAGAAAGAAAAAAAAGACTGCATCCTTAGAGCGGGGGGAAAAAAAAAAAAGTCTGTTCATGTAGATAGCAAAACAGGACCCTGAAATGTATGAGTACACTTCTTCCCTCTTCCGTTTTTCTTTTAATACTTTGGCATTATAGGGTTACTGCTATCTCTGTTTAATAATCACATTTCATCCAAGTAGTTTTCGTGCATTCCATCTCACACACATAATAAAACACACAGTGTTTCAGCAATGTGCCTATGATGTACATACAAATTATATGTTATTTTTTCAAAAGTAATGTTTCATCATATGGTTGACAGTTACATTTTAATATTGATGTTGACAGCAGCCCATGAAAATATGCATTTTGAGTCTCAACTTTGGAATTTGGTAATAGAATCTTCTTAACACCATTTTGTGCTTTGTTTGTAACACAGAATATTGTCCGTTTCTTTTTTTCCTCAGAAACCTCCCAGTACAGTCAGCTGGGCTAAAATGCCAAAAACCACAGGAAGATGCTCTATCAAAACCTAAGAATGTCTCAGATACTAAGGAATTCGCAAAATGCATGTACAATCATGTACAAATACATGAAAGACATGGAAGGATACAGGCACCAAGAGGTTTTACAGTTATGAAGGAGAATGTATGTGTGAAGGGGGGCACGAGGAGGAACTGAAGAGAAAGGCACAGGCACCATGGAAAGCCTCTGAGTAGCAGAGCCATAAGTCCTCATCAACGTGCCATCTACCTTAAGAGAAAGAAAAATCAGATCTTTGGTGAAGGCTACTGGGATAAGGAGAGGAGAGCCTTGCTAACAAATGACAGAATGAGATTTCTGCCTTTCACTGTCAGCTCTGCCTCAGAAGAGGTGGTGGCTGCCAGCTCACAGAAGGATGAGAGGAGTGCCAGAGCCGTGCGTGGTGGCAGCGGGAGCAGGGACTGGGGACAGGCTGGGACACCCCCTCTCTCTCCGGCAGCAACAAGCTGTTCAGTCTGTTCATGCTGCCTCCTGGATTTTCACCCTGTGGCTCCGCTCTAAGTCAGGCTTAATAAAGCCTCCCTCTGTTTTCCTACACGTCTCCTCTAGCGCTGTTGGGGAGCACCACCAACACCGGGAAAACAATGAGGAAGGGTGCAGGGCTTGCTGAGGGGAGCCACACGGAGCAGGGCAGATGCTCTTCACAGGAAGATATTCCCCAGGGAGATGCCTCGAGAAAGGCAGAGGGAGGAACACATCATCCCAGTCAGATGAAAGTCATCCCTCTGCCGCTTCTGGAATAGACCTCCCCAGCCATTAACAGGAACACATTTCAGTATACGCTTCTCCTCACCCAATTAGCATAGACCCAGTCGCCTTAAAATCATATTAAAAACTTTAATGTACTGCAAATAAAAACCCTGAAACCACGTGAGGACTTTGGCACACGCTCTATACATGTTCACACCATGGGTAAACTGAAATCAAGCATGACCAGCCAAGAAGAAGCGTTTTTCCAAGAGGGGTATTTCCAGGCTGTTTGGTCTCTGCATCTTATTCATGCAGCTGAACTATTCTCCTACGAGGTCTAAAAATAAATTTGCTTTCACATAAAGCTCGATGTTGTATATTCCAAACACACAGAGAAATGTTCAGGAAACAAACAAACAAAAAAAGCACAGAAAATATTATATTATTATAAAGAGAGTTCATGTTTGAAGTTTAAAGAAAAAAGTTCACAGACCACATGCCTCAGATCAAGATTAATGGTTGAGTAATGTGACAGTTTTGAGTACGTGTATATGTATATAGGCTCTACCATTACATTTAAACAAACTGCATCATTTTGGTTTAAAGAGAAATGACTGCTCTCCGTTTCATTCTGAAAGTCTTTTACCTTCTATTACAATATTTAAAAATTACTAATCCTGCTCAGGTTTCCTTCCCTTTGAGCAGCAGTGTCAGTGATGTCTTATTAAACAGTCCATTTATTCTTACGTTTTCTGACTCTCTAAAAAACTTTTTCATTAAAAACAATACCACATCTAAGTGACAGGACTTTACTAAGCTTGTTTAGACCACATCAGTCCACACTTACTAAGGCCCTTCATTAACACTTACTGACGATTCAGCTGGATCCTTCACAGTGACAAAAGCATGCAATTTTAGAGGAGTGCTACAGATTCTTCCAGGAATAAAGTTTGCCTACTTTGGCTCCAAAAAAAATATGTCCAGTTGTACAGGTTGTCTTACTAAACCATCTCAATCCAAATTCCAAACTCAAACCAGTTTGAGTTCTGAAACTGAGATCTCACTTCCCAGACTCCCTGGGTGCAAAAAGCAGCTTGGCTGGCCCTTAAATCCCTACATTTGAAGGGACAGTTTCTGTTAGCTTAGAGCCTGATAACAACTAACAAAAACCATCTTCGACCACCTAGGTTCAACACTTTGAATTATTCCTCCTGTCAAGAATGATTATCTGCTCCCTATCTACGATGAACAGACACACGTGCTTACACATTCACACAGATTTTACAGTTTGGACATTTTTAATGGGTTTGTAACTGTAGGTAGTGTGTATACACACTAGAAAATTTTGACAGAACTGATAAAACCTTCAAAATCTGATTTTTAAGTCACCCTGGAGGATACATTAAATCTTGCTAAGAGGAAGCTAGCTAAATGGGGAAGAAGCTACGAGAGTTAAACCTTCCCAGGCAGCATGGTAAACAGAGATACCACGCTGGAAGCTGAGAGCAAATACATGCTACATGTAAAAAAAAAAAAATAAATACATATTTGAGAAAGTGGAAAAGGAAGCCAGTACAGCTGAACAGCAGGGTATGAGAGGTTATCAGAAGCAAGAAAACATCCTCCTGTCTGAAAGCTGGAGTTGTGTCCAAATGAAGGAAAAAGACTCATAAGTGATTGCAGGTTAAATGGGAAAATAATAATGCTTAAAAAAAAATCTAAAGCAAAATCAAACCACAATAAGGGAAGCCAAGGCTGTCTTTTACAGCCTGAAAAACAACTAGCAAAAGACATAAAAATTAACAACAACCCCATTTTCATGTCCAAATGTGAAGTCTGTCAGTCTGGCCAATAGACGATTGAGGGATACTATCGGGACTTACAGAAGAAAATAATCAAGTGTTTTGAGCTCTGCATATAGAGAGCCCAGAGAGCTTGGAGAAGCTGCCACATCAGAACATTTCTTTAGGGGGGGACTGGTTGGATCATCTATTTCAAACAGGTTTTGGTGGAAAAGGCTAAAGAACAGACATACACACAATTTGGACCAATCAGATGATACTTAAAGCATTCTTAAGCAACTCATGGATGAAACAGCAGCATGACTGCCTCTTTTATAACTGTTTCACTATCAGAAGACTGGAGAATGGCTAACATCTTGCCAATTTTATAAAGGGCCCCAGGGAAAAGAGAAAATTTCAGGTAGCCTGACATTGCACTGGGCAAATCAGTAGAAACTATTAAAAAGAACAATACTAGCAGACACATGGATACGTTACATTAGGCAAGTCAACACAGCTCTCCTAAAAGCTTGAAAGTACCATAGATGAAAAACAAAAGCAAACATTAAAGAACAGAGAACAAAATGAGAACATTAATTCCAGTGCAATAAATATAGGATATATCCAACCCTTGATTAGTATTTTCAGTTCTGGTCCCTTTTTGTAAGATTACTTTAAGACTGGAAAAGAGTAACAGGAGACAAGGTGGACGTCCAAAGATATGCTGTCTGTCCTATACAAGGATTGACCAAGTACCCTATGACTTTTCAGATTGAAAAAGAGTTAACTATGGCACTACAATAAAAGGCCATATGCCACTTAAAATTTCACATATGTATAAAAAAAAAATTTATAGTTTCTTCCAATTAGAGAGGCAGGATGTATGAAATAAAACTAGCCAATGACAAGTTCAAAAGCCAGTTAAAATGGTATTTTTTTGCACAACATATTCAAACTCCAAGATTACACAGGTCCACAGAACAACTAACCAAATTAATGAAATAAAATATAAGAATAAGGTATATCTATTAAACTTAAGAGTCCTGCTCTTTGCCTAGGGAAGTTCCCAAGCCACAGATTTCTGGGTGCCAACAGAATATTCTGCAGAAGTTTACTCTGCACGTTCGTCCTGTTCTTACACTCTCTCCTCAGCATCTGTCGGTGGCTGCAGGTGGGAAGAAGACACGGGGCTGCAGCTCTTGTACAGCGTTGTACAGCTCTTCCCATGCAAATATGCTCTAGCCATGGCTCTGGGTGCCGTGCTTCAGCCAGCTGCCCAGCATGGGCAAAGATCTTGCAAAATGACCAAGAACAGGGAAAATACAATGGCTGCAAAATCATCTTACAGGAATATTGTTTGTCCTCCTTCGTACATGCTCAGCTCACCTACCTTCTGCTGCATTTATTCTACTGCTTCCAAAGGCAGGGGAAGCAAAAACCAGCATGAGCAAGGCATTTGGAGAAAGTGATGCTAAGGGTTGGAGGTGGTCTCACAATTGTACCATTATAAGGCTGATTTTGACTTTCCTTTTACAAAGGCTACCCAAAGAAAAATTATCTCTGACGATATAAACCCAACAGTAATACTGCAAACTCAGACACTGACTAGCCTGTCTGCTTTGATTCCTATTTTCACTGATGCGAATTTTATACCTCTCTGACAGGTCAACTAGTCCTAGAACTCAACTTGTCATAAGAAGCAGACTCTCCGATGGTGCAACCCAGCTGAACTTCCCCAAGGAAGTTCCTTAGGAACACAGATGTTTACGAGGCAGAAGGGTGGAGGTTTGGCTCTTCTGGGAGGAGCAGTGGAAATAAGATGAAGACAAACTGGCCTAAAATTTGGTTTCGTTTCAAGTAATAACCTCACTACAAAACCCAGTATTTCAGAAAGCTGGTCCGGGCCTGAAGGCAAGTTTCTCATTCTTTCTTAGAGCTCTCTCAAATGAGAGATGGCATCTCCCATTACATGGGCTGCAGGCTCCAATAAATCACAGGATACAGTAAACGGAGCTGACTACTGAGTCTTACCCATAAGATCATATTTCTTTAAGTTTGTCACAACCTGGCAGGTAATCAGAAAGAAAATGCCCTTGCTCATGCGCTTATGGGAGCCTTAGATATAGAAAAAAATATCCTGAAGTCATTCCTGCTTGAGATCACACAATGAGACTCAGTATCTGGAAGCAAGATAAACATATTCATGGTGGGAAAAAAAAAATCTGTTAAAATAAAATATGCAAATGATTTCAGGCTTGCATGTCGTTGATACTTTGGAAAGGTTTTGTACACCCACGATGTTTCTCCTTTCAAGGGTGGTAGGGGACACGTCCAAATCGCTACCTCAGCAGCTGCTCTTCCAAATGGTGCTCAACAGTCCTGGAAATGAACAGCATCAACTTTAAGTGCGTAGCAGTGAATAAATCTGTTCTGAAATGTTTACTGGGGAACAGTCTGATCATCAGGGATGGGAAAAGCGAGTATCAGACTAAGCCATTGTCAGAACATAGATCAAGGATAACACTGTTCACATCATCGACGTTACTTGCAGTTACTTACCATGGCTTAAGTGTAAGTCTCCCTAGCCCCAAGCCTAACTGTAGCAAAGCTGTACTTCTGGAGAGAGAGAGTACATGTGAGAAAGGAGGGAAAACCAAAAAGAAATCTAGCTAAATTTTACTGAGACAAAGGATATCCTAAGCTGGTATTATAAAGAGAAACAAAAACATACAAGACAAATTTGTGACACGCTATTATATGAAACAAAAAGAAGGCAAGCTATACTAAGGGGAGGGTGGAAAAAGTCCTCAATGCACCCCTTATATGGGCCAAAGTTCCCAATGAGGTCCAAGAGAGGACCTCAACTCATCCTCTAATGAATTGGGAATGTTTCCTGAAAAATCTTCTACTTTTACTCTATTGATTTTATTCCCTGGTAGTAACTAAATGGTTCCATTTTTCTGTCTACTTTCTCCCCAGTTATGAAACAGGCGCTGTGAAGATTAGTTCAGTGTTTAAAGAAGGATGAAAAAAGGCATTTTTTTTAACCCTGATATTATTAAGCTTTTTATTATGTATTATAGTATATCCAGTATTTTTAAAGTTAACATACTTCTTACAAACCCTAGACAAGTGATGGAGTTTCCTTCTATAAAACACATCCCTGTCAGATGAATTTGTGTACATTTATGTTTTCTAGACACTCTGGATGCTATCAATCAATACACCACTGCCAGGAGTCAGTGTGCAGTTTTCTGAAGCTGCTTAAGAGGTGAAGCTGAAAGCCTTTTCCTGTAAAGTGAAAGTAAATTACACTACTCAATTACACTTACAATCATTTTCTATTGAGTTTTTTCTTCTTTAATTTTTGAGAAGTCTGTTTTGATAAGCCCATTATGCATATTGATAAGATGGATCAATTATTTTAAAAAAAAAATCAACCTGAACCGGACTCTCCCTCATTTTCACCATTTAGGCTACAGTACTTGCCAATAACTATGAATAATATAAATTTTAAATTACACTCTTCAGTGAATATATTTATTACTGTCATATCTGAGCAAGAGGAAGCAATTGCAATACCAAGTGATGACATGTACTCATCAAACCAAAAGAGATCAAAGGATCTGAAACAAATACAAGACAGAAAAGGCCTTCATAAGCCAAAGCCCTCTGCAGCAATTCTTTGAAGACAATGTGCTTCCTCCTTCTTGGTTAACAGAATTAAAGAAGAAACAGCTCATGGGGGCGGGGGGAAAATTCCTGCTGTTTTCCTAAACTTTCTCATTCCTGTTATTTTCTTAAACATACACACACATTTGGATGCATGTAATTAATAATAGCATGCCGATTCTTCACCGCTTTGACTGTAGTTTATACCCTCTCATTTCTTCTAGCATTCAAGTTACAAGATTTTTGGACCCCAAACTGTCATTTATACATTCTATATTTATACAGCTACCAACCTCCCTGTGGCCTTTTCATGCAGTCTGTATATAAATGTATGTCAGCAGAAATGAAACAACAGCAATTATAATATCCTGTTCAACAACATTCAGCAAAGTAGACCTCCAATCCTGACTCTATCTCCTGTGTGCACAATATGAACACTACTAACTAATAATGACCTGTTCTGTTTAGCAAAGTACTATGCTGAAATGAATCATCTTTATCTTCAAAATGTTTTATCCTTTTATTCTTTAACCATCATATGATCAGCTCTCATGCTAAAAACCACAAAACTAAATAAAAGGAGGAAAAAAAACACCTTGAAAATGGCAGGTTTAGGTTTAAGTTTCTGATGTCAAGAATGCATTATGTCTCTGAAAAAAGGGAGCAATGAGCTTTCAAGAATACATCACATAGAAAGGAAAAAGGGAAAAGAGAGAAGCTTAGCATTACTCCACAAATGAGGATAATTAATGCTATATTTCTACATCCTTTCAAGTTCATCGATCTACACTACTATAACTTAACTGAACAGCGTTCAGGAATGGCTGTTCCAGAAACACTACCCCATAATATTTCCATGCCTAAATGGTTTCTTTTCAATATAGCTCTTAAGACCTTTTTTTGAAATAATTTTTATGTGCAAACAAGCCCATATATAACCTATACACATCTGTCAAATTTTGTTGTTCTAGAAGAAATCAGACAGTGTGTGTTGATTGCTTAAGTTGATGGTGCTTAAAGATTTACTGTTACATTGATCATGAAAAGTAATACACTTAACTCTCTGGTTTTGCACTTAAACTTCATTTTTTCAGGTTTATTTTTAAAATCAATGGCACGAGACAATTTAATGGATTTGAGGGGAGAATTACTTGTTTTTTCTTTCTTGGAGCTTATGGAATGAACTAATCCATCACTTCTGAAAGGAAACAAGACAACTATTTAGCAATGCGCAATAGCACCACGCAGCAACACTACCCAAAGGCATGCCCAGAAAACCTCTTCATTTTATGTTGGTGGTACTTTTCCAAATTGTGGTAGAAATCACTCAAACTGCAATTTGGAAAGCCACCAGAGCGGGCACTCCAGGTGCTCGATGGAAACGCAGCTCTCTGAGGGTTCCATAAAAACCTGAGACCTCCTATCCTAGAAATCACACTGCATGATGTGTGTACCTAAAACACTACCACAGCACAGGATGCTTCTTCACTTTGACAGTCAACTGTTGATTCAATTGGAGGGAAAAAGGTTATTTCCTAATTTTTCACAGCCAGCGGCTGATGCTTTCAGATATGCCTTGAAGCTCGCCTGCTTTGCACTCTACTCAGAAACACCAGATAAAGCCTGAATTTTTGTATCAGACCTAAGGCTTTTCTCTCTCACATGCTTAGAGATACTCATCTACTACCAAAACAATCAGAGGTTCTACATTAAAAACCTGTAAAATTCTCCCTCTGTTAAATAACATGGTCTGATACAGGAGTTCAGGATCCTGTATTATTCTCCCTACACAACCTAAATAAAAACATCTCTTTTTCTTGTCTACATAATTCCGTAAATTCTCATCAATCTGACATCTACTTACCTCCATCCTCCAGTTCATCTGTTTTATTTCTCAATGGTTTACCAATTTAATGCTGGTTTTCGTGTCAAAAGGGAAGAAGAGAAAAAAAGCACGTCTGTCAATCACTATTTCCATAGCTTTAATTTGTCTCCCAGCCTCAAGCACTCACTCAGGAGCACTGAAGTTTCACCCATGACAGCCAGTTCCATTTAAGCCATTATTGACTTATTCTCTAAAATTAAGCAAAAAATTTCCAACATAGACTGAGATGTTGGACACAAACGAGCATGAGGAAGCTTAAAATTGAAATTTGTCTTTCCATTTTCGTTAAGACATCAAAACGTTCAATATTCTTTTAGTAAATAAGTTTGCCAACACAAAACAATCTAACTACATGCTTCAGACTGCAAAATAAAACAGCTACAGAGCTACCACAGCACGATGCTAAAAGCTGTCCATCATCTTGGTTTGCCTGGCAGGAGATCAGGAGTTATGGAGAGTATGGTCTCTCAAGAAGCAGGTATTTATTCAAATTATGTATAATTTAAGCCTTGTACATAATCCTTGGAAATTCATCACCAATGAATTGACATGTTCTATATATATATAGAATGCAAATGCACTGAATACTGAATGTGTTATGTAGCAGTACTTGGAGGGGGGGAGGTTTACTATATAAGAATTTGTCCCCTCATAACAGCAGATGCTGCTTTAATGGAAACTGCATAAAAATACTCAGATAAGCAACTACCCACTCCTGTAAGCTGCTGATTTACTACTTGAATGCAGTGAGAACAGAAGGTACCAAGCAGCCTGAAGGGTCAAGACCTTGTGTTCATAAAGGGTTTTTCATTTAGAAAACAAAATCTTTTACAAATAATTAATTCAGCTTTATGACACTTCTGTGCACTACAGAAATTTGGTTGCAAAAGTCAGGTTTCTTTTAAAGCCCTACATTTTGAAACTTTGAGGAACCTTATATGAAAAACTCTTCTCTATCTCTTAAAAGTTCATTAATTGCTAGTCTTAATATTGGAATCAAAAAGAACGAAATGTGGTCCAGCTGGGCCATATGTTCTTAAGGCAAAGGAGAAGAAGGAAAAAGCTTTGCAAACAAAGGAAGAAAGAGGGTTTGAGACAAATCTAGATACTGTTCTATACAGCGTGCTATTAATAAGATTTTCTTATCAAGGTGTCCTTGCAATATAGGTGTGTGTTTTGGTTTTGTTTTTAACCTGCAACAGAGAATGTCAATATCCCATATTTCAAACACACACCAAATTTTTCCTCTCTTTTAGAAGCTCTTGGCTGTAGAAAGCAGGACCTAGAAGTCATGGCATGCTACTGCAGCAGTGACTTTAACAGCTAAACACATAAGAACAGCAACAATGGGTCAGATCAGTTCATCACCTCCCACAGTGACTGTCAATGGATACGTAAAAAAACGTAAAAAAAGATATAGCCTGTGTATTTCACTAGTTTCCCAGCCTACATACAGCCCAGGGATGTTAGAGATGGTATCACTGTGTTCCAGGGCAGCAGATAGGCCTCTCTCCTGTAAAGTTATCTAAATGTGCTAACAGCCCATATCAACCACTAGCATCCCTAATTTTCCATGCCAAAGAGGCCCACAGTTTATATATGCTTGTGCTAGAAAGTACCTAACTCTGAATTCCTAACCAGGGTAGGATATGGTTCACTATTAAGCTACACATGCTCACACACAACGGAACTCCTTCAAAACGGGAGATAAAGAGCTGGCACTGTCTGTGGGGCCACAGCACTGTATAACATGCAAAAATAGTACGGGGCTACATGCACACAAAGGTAGAGTTCAGCCACACAAAAAACCCTACAACTGCCTTTAACAGTAGATGCCTTAACATAAGATGCCTTGGAAAAGCTGAAAATGGAGGATCTCTCACAATTCCCTCATCATCTCCTCTCTCCTTTGGAACACTCTGCTCTACTTTTGGGGGGAATTAAGGCAGAACCAGTGCAGCTTCATGCAGCAGAAAAATACTACAAGTATTGCATGTCTTTTTGATGGCAAATTTAAAGCTGAGAGAGCTGTCAGACATCTCTTGCTTTGGAACATAGCATGAGTTGGAGCATAACCACCACCTTCTCACAGAACTTCTGCCTGCTTTTGCAGGGGCTGTGCCCAGCATGCCTCTACGTGACACGTGCTTGCTGTTCTTCCTCCTTGTCAAACATCTAACCAATTGATTTGTCACGATAAGACAAATTTTTAACAATTCAACATCTGCTCAACAAGCTGAAGCTCACTTACAAATTGTGATCTCCATCTCTTCTAACATTCAATCTTCTTCCTTGATGAACCAAAAAGCATAAACCCACAAACACACTTCATAAGGTGTTGGGTTTTTTAAAAGCTACAAGCAACATTTTAACAGCCAACAAGAAGGCGAGAAGGAAGGAGAGGAATAGCTACATGACAAGCTTGTAAGAAGAAATTGAGAAATGTGGCTTGACACATAGGTCAGTGCAGGTGACACATGATTTACTGATGATAAGAAAGGGCCCACCTCGTACTTCCTACACTGTCAGTAATAATACCATGCTAGAGATACCTTGTCTCGGGGGAACTGGACAGCCTGATAAAGCTATCTTCAGAACAGATGTCTTATTTACTGAACTAATTCTTTCATGATGACCTTGATCAATAATACCAGAAGGAAGGCGGGTGACACTTGCATGTTATTCTGAATTTTAAAAACCCTTGAACCTCTTCTTACCTTACCAAACACATCAGCCTGTGCATTCAAGTTTCAACCTATTCATCAGCAAGCTTTAAAGCACGTTAATGTTACGATGACACTGTTGCAACATCAGTTGCCTTCTACCAGGATACGCTCACCCTCCAGCCCCGGGATTTGGACTATTGCTGAGTAAAACAGGGTGATGAAACTATTATTGCTGAATTGCTCATGATTCATAGTTGGTAATAACCACCTGCAAATGTAAAATTCAAATTTACACACTCATAATCAAAGGTCAGAAAAAGACAGCAAGAATAGGTCATCATTCATAGCAGTTAAAATTACACATTTAAACTAGCTACTGTATATAATTCTTAGACAAACTGTGACTACACCTGTAAAGAACGTGATATATACAGAATTACAGATTTATAGCTTCTTGTATAAATCCTGCTACATCTCCCTGCAACAAAAGCTTTTTCATGCAATATTAATGTGCCATTCCTTAACACACAGTTTTCCAAATATTTAATCTCCTAAGTATCTCCTCCTTTTGTGGAAGAGGAGAACAAGCGACAACAGACTGGCTCCCCAGCATGGGAACACCTTCTGCCAGCACTCAGTGTTGCAAGCAAAGCAAATCCAGCCACTGCTGCCTTTTAACCAAAGGTATGCCTTCACTGTATATAAACAAAGCAACTTTAAAAAAATTTCTTTGTCTAAAATACTGGGCTTAAGGCTTACCTATCCACTATTATAGCTAAATTATTATCATTTGAAAGACATAAAACATAATGGGCTTGGGATACATTAGAGAGTATTAGACACAATCCTCCTGTAAAATATTCCAGCCTACAATCGCTCGGCATTTGGCATATCTGAGCCTTCTCAGAACCATCAAACAGAAGGCAAGAACTAGAACTGGTATCCAAAAAGGTCATCATGACAGCATGAAAGACTGTTCATCTGATCCTCCACATAAGTCTTTGAGACAAGCAGCTCCATGAGAAGAATAAGACTTTTGCTTTACAGAGTACCAATATAAGCTCAATTGTGAAGCAGACATGCATTGTACCAGTTTCCAGGCTATTTTATTCTCGGTAATCACAGCCTACACATTCAGTAACTAACTGTTGGACCAATCACTACATCAGAATGGAGTACTCTGGCACTTTTCCCTTTTGAATTTTTATTATTTTTAATAAGAATGGTGAGTTCTATATAATCATCAAATACAAAAGACTTCAGCTTTAATTTAGAGCAAGAACACCCTGGCCAGCAGAAGCCTGGCACAGAGAACAGAAATAAAAAGAACTCTTATTGCCCTTTTAAAAAATCAAAAGTAGCACCTTATCAGCATAATGGCAGCATTATTTAGATAGCTTTCATGTGCCATTTTCACAACACTATTTCTATTAAATTATTGAGAATAAACATGTATTTTCATTTACTAATCTTTTTCCCAATTAGAATCTCTCTGAATCTGTGTACAATAGTAATTTATTTCTTCTCACTTGCTTGCATCTTAATTAAAATCAGCCTATGTTGACTTTCATTTTTACAATATATCTGCCTATTTCACATCATAGCACCTTCATGACCCCCAGAGAGACATGAGCCTTTAATATTTTATTTTGACCTTGTTAAGTTACTGGAACCATCAAAGATTTTTCTTCTCTCAGTAAGCAGTCTTGTGTCCTTCTCAAAACACAGAGTATGTATGAAAACACATTGTTGAGAACTATGCAGCCTTTAAACAACATATCTCTATTTGTTTCTTTTAAAAGAACAATTTGTTGCCTTTCAATTTATTACATGAATTAGTTTACGAACCATACACTTCATTATTAATTGAATGAGGATCACAGCTTAAATGATACTTAAAGGCCTTTTCCCCTGAGCGTCAGCACAGAAAGCCAGTTTTTTATTTTCAATTAAAAAAAAAAATCATCAATAATTGGTGATTTTAAAAGAATTTATAGCCATCAACTTCTACACAGGTATCTGAGTTTACAAAAGCAGGGGAGTTGTGGAAAGAAGCAGTACCTTTTATTAGAGTAGCTGATACAGCTGAAAAATGAAAATACCCTGACAAGACTCGTAAGCCCTTCTTCGGGCTTGTAGCAGAAAGCTCGCCTTTGTGTCTGAACTCCATCATTTATAATGAACTCCATCTAATAATAGGTATTACCTAAAATGCTCACAGCACATGAAGAAGCATCAGTTCAGATGGGAAGAAGAAAGGTGCACAGCTACCCCTTTCAGCCTCCACATCTTCCTTGACACCTGCAAATTTGTCCTTGGAGCTCCCAGAAACCACCAAGTACTGGGGTTACATGTTTGCCTTGGGTTTTCATTCAAATTCTCCCCTTGTTACCACTCTCACAGGGTAGACCCAGACTCGGGCAAAGGTTCTGGCACAGTCCAAATCCTGATGGAGGAGAAAGCCTGGTTAAACACTACCACTTAGCAGGCTCATAATTGCATTTACTTTCAGCGTGGACCCCTAAGCTGACAGATCTATCTAACCTACCCACCCATTAGAGGGGGGGGGAAAGAGTTTTTCAAGCAGAGCTCAAAGCCTTAAAGGCAACTGGGGCTTCCAGTCACTTCATACTAGCTTTGGATGGCACAACTGCGCAGCGGCTGAGACGGCTGACATTTAGGAATCCCGCTGCATGGAGCCTAGCTGGGAAGCATGCTGGATTTTTTTTTTTTGCTCCTTAGACAAGCAGAGCGGGCACGGCCACCAAGGTCTCTTCGCTCAAGCTCCTATTTACATTCCAGCAAGAAGAGCCTCAAGTCCTGTACAATCAGTATTTGGCTACTGGGTGGAGGAAACTGGAGGCAGCTGGTGACAAAGTGTGAGAGGTAAACTGTTTGCAGAAGAGTTTCAACAATACCAACAAAGATGTTTGTTTTTTTTTTTAAAAAGAATGTAACTAAACAAGTGAGAATAAGCATTAATAGTAATATGAGGAGCAGTGAAGGAATATGTCTATTGTAAGCAGAAAGCAGCACGAAAGAAAGCCTAGAAACAGTGCAGTCCTTTTTAGAGGATAGGAGAGAAAGAAAAGATGCTGCTTGTGGTTGGATCAGCACTTCATCTTTGGAGAACAACAAAATTTTAGGGGGGCTTGCAAGGAATATAGCTAATAGATCACCTGGGCATTTCTGTATGTGCTATAGAAAAGATTACAGGAAAGTGAAGTGGAATTCCCAGTGGAAGTAATTATAATTTCAGCACTTCATATGCTGTGCAGATTTACCCAAAATCCAAAGAAGACCACTTAATTTAAGTGCTTATCACGCTCTTATCTTCCCTTAGCACATTATAGCCCCTTCTCCCCCAGCCACCTTCAAACAACACTGTTGGTGGGCAAAGAGCAGGTCAAGATCTGCCACAGAAAGCAGTGAGCTGTGTATGGAGAAATATAAACACCACAGCTCTCCTGCAGATTTTGTTACCGGCGAGTGCTAGCTTACTGAAAAAAATCCTTCCTAAGTTTCCATCCATAGGTGGGTCCCGTGGCAAGTACCTAATATTATTGAACCTATAATTAGCAGTCTCACAGTAGCTGTTGAGACCAGTACACAGATCACAGACACAGGCTCTAAAGGAGGGACAAATTCTCTAGCTGTGAAAGCAAAAGGAGCAGATTCCTAAGTGCAAATATTTGCTGTACTAGTAGTTGACAACCAAAGTCATAGCTCCCCCATGCATGTTAGCCCCCTACCTGCCAGCTAACCACCCTGCTGTGTCACTCTGTAGGTAGTGCTTATAAACAGAACCAAGTTCTAGTCTTTAATGTAGAGACAAGTTTGAGTGAAGACTATAAATCCCACTCACACATTTACAGGAGCCTAAGCGGGCAGGCAGAATATCTACACCATCAAATTCTCGGGCAGCTTCCTCATGTTAAGTACATTTGAAATGTTTAACATTTTTTCCTCATTGATATGAATTGGCTGGAATTGAAACAGAAATGTCACATTGCAAATGGTCGCTGGCAGTAACACATTCTCAGACTTCAGCAGTCAGCATTCAAGAGCAGACATTTTTGCCCCCCGGGCCTAAATGTGAGTACTTTGTTCCTACAATACTCTGCTGCTCTCCTGTATAATGAATACGTGATTTTACAAAAGAAGAGCAGAGATGGACGCTAAGGAAGGAGAACTGCCTGTATTTTAAGAAAGGCAGGTAAGAGTTTGGAGAAATCATCCCTTTAATGAAGTGACTGAAAATTCTCATCTGCTATTCAAACTCTTATTTCCACTATTATCACTCAGTCAATAAACCTTTTTACTCCTTGGATTCCAGCCAAGCCTTGCCTTTCCACACAGGCAATACAGATTAACCAAAATCTTGATGTGAATAGAAGGAACCTAGAGATGCTCAGCACCACTTTGTGTTCAGATGGGCAAGAATATGGCTACCAACCACTTCCACCTGTACTCACGTGCATGCAGGTCTGCTACCACCCCCAAAAGTTCTTAAAACAAACAAGTCGTCTATAATTTCTTAAGTATCATGTCCTCATGTTCAAACCTAACCGCTTATTTGGCTGTTACAGACAATTATTTAAGGACAGAAGCGAGGACCTAAAACAACAGCAAACCCTAACAGTAGTCTCAAACTTGAATTACTTATATGGTCTCAGATATACAGTTTTATTTCTTCTCAGAATGCTTGTATATGAGCCTATTTTAAAAAAATCCAAAAACCAAACCAACCAAAACACCAACGTTTTGCTGAAGCTAAAAATGCATTTGCAAATATGATAATTGTTCCTAGACTATTCAACATTTGAAAGCATGAAAGCATACAAGCAGTGTTTTAATTTGGCTTCAGAAGTTCCCTCTGAGATGGACAAACACTCAACTGCTTGTAAAGATGGGAAAAAAGTTCCAGCAACACATTACACAGCTTGATGAAGGCCAAGCATCAAGTCAATGGTAGAGCTGAGTCCTGTAGCATGTCTTCTGCTATCAACCACAAACTTCACTTCCTTTTTCCATCAGTAAGGTGTATAACCTTCCCTCTTCCGTGGAAGAGAAATAATGATACTATTTGGAAGTCTTCGGTAAGTTAAAACATACATACAAATACTACCAAATTAAATTTAAAAGCAAGACTGTTTGGTTAGATTATGTAAACAATATCCTCTGAGACTTGCTGAGTTCTGAGAACTGAAACCACAGACAGCCAAAATACAGCTGCGCAGTCAGATACGGTGCGTCTGCTAATATTGGAAACTTTATCATGCTGCAGCAAATTTTACTTCTGGTTAGTATTTGCATAGAAGAAATATAGACCGAATGCACTGGAACAACAACAGCAAAATCCCACCAAGGTTTTCAGTTATGAAAGCCAAGGGCACTCGGCTATTTTATGAAGCACTTGACAATATTTATTAGTTGTACTACTCTGGCATCTAAGAGCCCCAAGCGTGAGCCAAGGCTCAGCTGTGCTCATCCTTGCAAAAACACAAAACAAAAGATAAACCATAAACTGCTGTGGGCTGCTGCTAAGGGCTTCATACGAAGCAGGGTACTGTCAAGTGCCAAACCCTCTGACTTCTAAGTATCCAAAGCCCAGAGCTCAGTTCCTCAGCTAGATGTTAATTCTGGTGCTAGATTCACCTGCTGAATGGGAGGCCACCTGGAGTTAACTGGTATCAGCTGCTCCAACCAAGGATGTGCCTGAACCTCCACTCTTCCCTACAGGTCAGGCATTTGAACCAAGACTGCAAGGGAGACACATCTGTCAATCTGGAAGACAAATCCCGCAGCCTGGATTCAGTAAAGCCAGAGGGGATTCAGAGATGTGCACTCTGCCTCCTTTCCCAAAAGCTGGAGCAGACCTTGAGATTTGTTTACCAAGGAGGGGGGGAACATGCTTCAGCACCTTAACAGCAAGAACACCAAGGAAGAGAGTCCCGGGTTCCAGTCCAGGCTTCTAGGGTTGTTTCTGGTTTTATCGCATAACTAAGATGTAAAAATATAGAAATGATCCATAAAATAAAAACCACATTGCCCAAACAAGTACCTTAACTAACAAGCTGTTGAGTTGGGTTGACTCTTGCTTGTTTTCATTCTGGTCTTGTGACTCTTGCATTTGCAAAAGTGAACACAAAGCAGAAACTTCTCATGCCTACTTCTTTCAGGTGCCTTTTAGTTAAGACAATCAGGGTATGCAATCTTTGTGCTTTTTATTAAAACAGTTGGAATAAATATTTATTTTCAGGAGACAGTTCTTTCTTTGGATCTGTCTGTAAGTGTCTCATGCTTGAACAGTGACATAGAGTAAGTTGTGTAACCATCTTTTAAAAAAACCCATCATAGTTGCTCATTGCCTTTTACACTTATTTATATTTTTCTACAGTTGTATTGATAGTTAAAGGAGCTTGTCTGCTTTTCACAGCACATATTGCTATGTTTAAGAACCGCTCTCACAAATTCTCGATTTGGCACCTCAAATAAAACACTGAGTCACGAGTCCCTCGAACCCCCAAGTTGTTCATCCTTCTATTTACTCCTTCAGCCCTGCTGAAATGCCAGGATATCACTCCCTGCCAAATTTTCCCAACTTAAGCATTGAACGAAGGGCTCGCCGAGCTAAGAGGCAAGCGGCGGCACTATTCTAGCCCCGCGTTCCATTTCAGGCTGCCTCGGCTCAGACACGCACCGTAACTTTTCCGTCTGCGGGCAGCCAGCCCCCCGCCCCGGTCAGAGGGGCAGCCCACCCACCCCCCCCCCCCCCCCCATCATCTCCAAAAACCCAGAGCAAGGCAAAGCTCCGCACACCCGCGGCGGATTTTTGTATCCGAACGGAGCGTTTTGTATCCGAATGGAGAATGTGATCGTTCTCTGGAGTGGCGAGGAACTCCAAACGCCCTGGCTGCCACCAAGGGGCAGGTCGGGCTGCCTGCAGGGGCAACCCCGCACGGGACCCTGCGCCGAGATGGGATGCGGGGCCGGTCCCGCCCCGAGGGAACCGCCGCAGGGGACGCCCGTCAGCGGGGCGAGGTGGTCTCTGAACACCCTCGGCCACCCAAACCCCGAGGCGGGCAGCTCCCCATAACGCCCCGGCCTCTCGCTCGGTAAAGCCCTTCCCGGGCCGGGAGGGATGCTGTTCCCCCGCCGAGGGAGCCAGGAACCGGGCTCCCCTCGCCCCCACCCCACACAAAAGCACGGCGGGGAGGCGAGTCGGGCCCCGCTGAGCCTCCCCCGTCCTGATTCTCCCTTCCCTCGGCCCCGCCGGGGGACAGACCGCGGGGGGTTCGAGGACCACGGCGGCGGCTGGCGGCGGGGCCGGGCGGGACGGCGAGGCGCTCTGCAGACAGGTAGCTCCCTGCTTTAAAATGGAGGGGAAGAAACGCCGGAGAAACTTACCAGAGGAAACCGACGAGCCGGACAAACTGGAGTTACTGGATGCGGCCATGGTCCCTCCTCCTCGCCCCTTAGCTGCGAGCCCCGCGTCGGTCCCCGCTGCCGTCCGGCCGCCGCTGCCACCAGCCCATCGCAAAGTGCCGGAGCCAGAGCCGGAGCCGCGCCGCCGCAGCCCGCGTTCGGCTCCCCGCGCCGCCGGGGAACGGGGGGCGGCCGCGGCGCCCCCGCCGAGGCGCTGCCGGTCGCTCTGCGGGGCTGGGCGAAGCCGCTCCGGCAGGTCAGGGGGAGAAAGGCCCCGCGGCGGCTGTTCCAGCGCTTCCCTCCGCCTGGGGAGCCGGGCTCACCTTGTGACGGGGAGAGCCGCCCCGCCAGCAGCGCCTTCCCTCGCCTCCTCCCTTCCTTCCCCTTCCCCGCCTCCTCGCGGGCAGCGCTGACAGCCCGCCGGGGGGACCCGCCGCCGCAGCTCCCCTCACGCACACAAAGGAAGCGGCGGCGCTGCCGGCCCCGGCTGAGCGGGCAGGGTGGGTCCCGGGCGGGCGAGCCCCGGCGGCCACTCCGAGGAGCGGGCGAGCCCCTTTCCGGCCGCCGCTGGCCCGGGGCTGGCGGCGAGCGCGGCTCCTGCCATGTGTCGGCGCCCCGTCCCGCCTGCCCCGGAGGCGCCTGTTGAGCGCCCCGGCCCCCGCGACCCCCTCGGCGGTGCCGCAGCGTGGGCTCCGCTCTCGGGTGGGCTCCCCCGGGCGCTGCCGGCCCTACCGCCGCTCGTCCCCTCCTCCCGGGCCGCCGGAGACCCCCGCTACAGCCGGGCTGCGCACCCGGAGCAAAGCGCTGCCCTTTGTCCGCCTCTTTCCTCCGCTCCCCTCCTCACTTTGCTTCCTTTGTATTTTTTTTTTTTTCTCTTTCCTGATACTCATTATTCTTAATAAAACAGTTATCAGGTGCGCAGGGGATGCGGCGGGTGGGGGCACGGCCACAGGTGGGGGCTGTGTGTGTTTCCACACACCCCCCCCCCCCAGCGCTCCGGGGGGCACCCTCCGGGCCACCCGCCAAGGGGACACAGCGGGTCCGTGTCAGACCAGCCCGGGCCGCTGCCCTCTGTCTTAATGGGCGAGTGGGAAAGAGGAAGAGCCGATAAAGCATCGCTCGGAGGCTGCCTCCCGTGGGCTGCCCTTCGTGTTTCCTTCGCAGCCCTTCATCGCCAGCCAAAGCTTCTACCTCATTTTATCAACAAGAGGGAGAAGGCTGCAGGAAGGTGGGGGGCTGCCATACGGTTGCCAAAAACCGAGTGGCCCGGCGAAGTCCTGCTGGCAGGGGATCGAGGAGAAACCTACAAGCCGTTTACCTGGCTGGCGGTTTATGAAAGCCTTCGTGTTTCGTAACAGAGAGCCTGTAACACAAAGTTACTTCGGGACGGGCGAGGGAAGTGCGTTAAAGTTCCTTTGGGAAACTAAGCCTCCCCCACCCAGCTACACACAGCGGCTCAAACCGCCTGCCCTCTCTCTAACCCGCACCCAGCCTGTTCCCTTTCTTCCCAGAGCCAAAAATCCAAGCCGGCCTCCCCCAGACCCTGCAGTCTGCTCCCGTTTGGTTTTTGGTTGGTTGGTCTTTTTTTTTTTTTTCCTCGGGAAAAGAGGTACCGAGACCCCCTCTAGCGGCAGAGCCGCCCCTAGCACCGATCCCCGCGGCCAGCGGGGCCACCGGCTCCCGCACCCCACGCCCGACCCCCGCCAGCAGCTCTGGGGGCGCGTCTGGGGCCAAGTGGCTTTTCCAGGCTTTTTTATTGTGTAAGGGCAGCCTGATCCACCTGGGAGGAAGGAGCGAGCTCCAAACCAAGCCTTAGCGCTAACCCTTCTTCATCCATCAATTGCCACAACAGACACAAAACCAGGCCAGGCGTGTCACTGCTTCTTTTGGCCTTTGGCCAAATATTTGGGGTCACGCATCTTAAAGACTGAAAATAAGAAAGGTAGGAAGTTCTTTTATCTTCTGGATTAAGTCATAAAAGCAGGCTGGTACCTGGGGTGTTGCAAAATGCTGTAGGGTATCATGTAATATGGTAAACATCAAGATCGTACTAGATTTTCCACTTGCAGAGTATGTGATGTGTTAAAGAGGTATTTGCTGGTCTCCACCATGTTTCTTTTTTTCTGCTCCTTCTGCTATATCTTTCTTTTTAGTATTTGTCTCCTCGTAGTATGTTATATGTCTTCATTTTCCCCTCCATAATCTAGCACTGTCTTGCCCTCATGTCTCTCCAGCAACTGTCAGAAATCTGTCTCACATGGTCAGTGAAGTACAGTGGTGTTAACAACACTGGCAGAATCTGCAGGGAAAGAGGTAAATAACTTAAAAGAGAGAAAATCCCCCCGCTCTGCTGTTTGCTTTGCAAACGGAAAAGAATTTTCATAACTAATTTTCAATTATCGTTGCAGCTCTAGACCTGGGGAAAGCAGGAGAGGAATTTCTTCAGCAAATGGCTACTCCATGTATTCCAATAATTGCAAATGAAGTATTTTCTGTCCAAAGTCAGTGAGTCTGAACACGTTATGGTTATGAATACCTATGAAGGACCTGCAACTGTTGATAATCTTTGTGGTAATAGCAGGTATAAGGTTGTGTAATCTCAATTTCCAGAACACTGAAAGGTGAATTAATAAAGTTAAGTGAAATGTACTGTAGATTGAAATAAACTCTTTGCCATTTCAAGACAGGATGGCCTTTTCCTTGTTAGTAGCAAAGAACTTAAAAGCCATGAAATTAGAGGGGAAATTGATAGATCAAAGGGTCAGTGCATTTAAAAGAAACAAAGTAGCCTTGTATATAAAGAGTGCAAAGTGAAGACAATGCATTCAAACCTCAGTTTTGTTTTATAGGAACTCTGAACTGATTCTGTCCTAGTCTAATTTGTGCAGAGCCCAGATTTATCCATTGCTAATAGTGGAAGTACTCAGATAAAAAGAATAAACTTTAAATTGTAAACTAGATACTCTCTTTGATGGAGAATATTCCTGAGCTTTCCACAAGCCTGATAAAAATCTTCTACTTTACACTCCCAATGGAACTCAATGTAGTGCCTGCTTGCATGATATCTGCACTTCTATGAGAAGTCCCTGCTTCCAAAAATCTTGAGGAACTCAGAAAAATCACATTTCCCTGTGTATGAGCTCAGAACAGCCCATGGATGGACACCGCCATTGACGTTAACAGTGGCTTGCAAAGGAAAAATACCAAGCTGTGTGCTTTGTATTACACATGAGAAAGAGCTGGAAGCTTTTCTGGTTTTCATTCCTGAGGAAGATTCCTTGAAGATTTCTTTGCTTCTAGATTGGTTCAATGCAGTTTTTACTGACATAGTTTCAATGTTTGGTTTTGGGGCGGATTTTTTCCTCTTTTTTTTTTTTTTTTTTTTTTTTTTAATGAAGAGATAAGGGAGTTTGTCAGAGAACAAATATATAACAAACCAGCCCTCAGGCTATACCCGAATTCCAAAGAAGTGACTGCCTGCCTCATGTTAAAGCCCAGCTAGCAACATGATGTTTGAAATAACAGTAAACTCACCATGGCAGAGGCTGTTGTATTTCAAAAGCTAATAGATGTAGGAAGCCCAAAGTAATAATTGGAGGACTAAAGGAACCCAAAAGTTTTGCTGCTTGTTTCCAAAGAAATCTATGAAAATATCTAAGAAGTTTCTGCAGACTTTCAGTGTAGTGGGTTATTTCTGTACCCTAATTATCCACTCTCATACTTCTGCATGGTAGAATTCCTATTCAAGCTAGAGTTTACACACATTTTGTTCTCCAATAACCAGAAATTAATAAATACCATGGAATTATAGCAAATAATGAATCTTATGGCTCAAATCCTATTGAATCCAATAGAAAACTATTTGAAAGTAGCTCTTTTTCGCAGTTTAGTTCCAACCCTGTTGATGTGCAGGTACTTAACAATTTCATTGAACACGAACTCCGGTGGAACAACATATTTTTGTTAAAATTATAGGTACAAGCAGGATGAGGACCTGCATTTGGAGAGCCATCGGTGCAAACCGTGATGACTTTGGCAGCTGAGGACATGTCTATGCTGCTTTTGTGCTATTGGAGTGGTCTCTGGAGGGGCCTTGCTTTCCCAGCCAACTGGTATGTACTGGTTTGTGCCCTTTCAAAAGGAAAGTCTCTGCAGAGCAGACAGGCCACCTGCCCACTGCACAGCCATTAGCAGCATAGCTAACTTGTAATAATTTTGTGAAGTCAAGGCAAATCCTAGCTGACAGATAAGGTTTTATGTTCCCATGAGATAAAAGTGAGCAGAAAGTCACCCTTCCCCTGGACAGCAGGATGAAAACCTAGAAATAACAAATAAAGGAAAGCAGACCAGAACTGCACTGCTTTCATTCAAGAAGCCAGATTTTTCCCCTCTGACCAAATTGCTTAATGCATATCTGAGTATCCACATGTATTTAACATCCAGGTTTCCTCTCATTCAACTTTACACGTAGTAGGCACTTTCAGTGTGGAGGCAAAGACCTCTGCTTAGAACTTTAATTTTACTGACTTGGCAGAATGCTTCCTGCTGCAGAAAAAGAGATCTAAACCACAAGTATAGATGAAAAAGAAATAGGTAGGTCACTAAATATGGCCTGAGGCAACATGGATCTCTGCATCAGCCTGGCTTATGTAGCCTGAAAGAAACTCATCTAAGGCTGACAATCATTTATATTGCTATCTTCCACCTGTTGAAGTCTCCTTTATACAGAAGCCATTTCATAAGAGCCTTCCTAATATAATCTGGCCTGAAATTGGTGCACCTTGAGTCTCCTCAACCATAAACCCTCCCCATCCAATACTCCAGCCAAGCTTCTCATTGCCTCTGAGCAGCCAAGCCTCTGCAGATGGCTGCAGGACAATCTTCAAGGCCCTTCTGGTTTTGCAGTCATGGCACCACGGATTATGTTTATGGAATCTGGCATAATCTCCTATATTTGACTGCTGAGCGTGGCAGTGCCTTACTCTGTGCCATGAACTTTTGCCCGGCAGGGGAGGACAGGAGTTTGACACCTCGTTAATGCATTTGTTTCAGGATGAAACCTGGCAGTTATTATTTCCGTGTGAGTGCAGATAGCTTGGCGAAAATGCTGGGGTTTAATTAATTATGCAAAGTAGAGGAAAGTAAAAATGTTTGGCCCGCTGCTTTGATTATGTAATAGGTATAGAAATATAAATGTTCTGCCCAAGACAGCAAGACATGACACAAGGATTTAGCGCTGTCAAAGACCTAAAATGCTAATCCTTCCTTTGATGTTTATATTACTTAGCTGGAAAGGGAGGAAATGCATTATTCATTCTTTGATGTTACGAAAGGGAAAGGCCTTTATAAGCAATATATTATCCATATTTACTTACTCTCCACAGTATTTTGAAATTTTAGTCAATATAAACACAAGCCATAATAAGGAAAATAAACCAAAATATCAATAAATAGCAGATGCACCCTGTATTTGAGTATAAATAAATTATGTGAGCCATAATGGTTGCAACAGCAGGTGGTGGTGTAGTTCAAGACTCTCTGTGATTTCTCACTTTTTTCCTCATACTCCAAAGAAGAAAGTTTGAGACCCCTAACACCTGGTGCAATTTTTAGCTCTGCACCTTTAATTGGAGAACAAACTAGAGACATATATTGAATTTTATTAGATCTGCAAAAAGCATACAGTAAGTAGGCTGGTTGTCACTAGTGAGTGCTAAACCTGCTGCCATGACTAATTTATGAACGTTCATCCTATTTGTCCTTTCATCTTTCTTCCTGTCTCATGCATCCTATTTTAATTAAATCTCAGATTGAGAGTTCACTGGGGCAGAGAATTTCCTTGTTATGTTGTTTCCAAAGTTTTTTATACAGTGCAGCTCTAATCTGTAATTGGAAGCTGATAAAGATTTTGAAATTACTTGAGTCAACGATGTAACTGCCATTAGACCTGATTAAAAAAAAAAGTACAGAAAAATATCTGTTAAAACTGAACTTTAGTGTGTGCTTTCGTTCTTAATAAAAAGCAGCAACTTTTAAATCCCTCGCCTTAGAGAATATAATTTAAAAGTCCGAACTACTTGCAGTATAGTTCTACTTAACAGTGTGATAAAGCTCTTACTTTGGAACATGACAGCATTTTGTTTAAATTTTTCCAGGGATGGAACACAAGACTACTAAATATTTAAGCAGATATCTTATTTTTTACTGAACCATAAATACTCATGGTTTTGAACAGTAAAGCCTTTTGTTAGTTCAGGCAACAAATATCAGACAAGTCCAACATACACAGGAAAAGAGGGATTTTCTCCATGTTTCTGTACCACCTTTCTCTGAACAGAACACATCACATTTTAGTGTGAAGCCACGTTCATATAAAAGATACTTTCATCCTGTCTTTTATAATTACTGGAAACAAAAGCACTACCACATGATTTGATGTAGGTGTAGAGGTAGAAATCAAGAATAAAAAAAAATGTAAAGATCTTAACAACAATCAATCTCTTTTTCTGAGCATTTGGATTCTCGTGTCACTATATATTAACAAACTCAATACAAAATATGGATCTGCTGGTACCAAATGAGATTTTCTTATAGAATTGTTCCAAGTAGATCATACTTAAAATGAAGCTCCATGATGTACACTGCATAGCTTTTTTTAACCTTTGGCCTTTTATCTTGACTCACATTTAAATAAATCCTTTTCCTCATAGTTCAACATCTCCTCTTTCTTGAACCTACAGTAAAGTCATCATGTTGAATTCACAGCTTCCCAATTACCATGACAATGCAGTGATATCAAAGCCTCAGCTTTACTGTTTCATTAAGTTGGAAGAAAAAGTGGGGCTCAGAGCAGAGCTGCTCTAACTCTTCTGTCATTTTTTTTTCTTCTGTGTGAACTGTGTGCAAACCTACGAAGATTTAATTAATTAAGGCATTTGCTGTTCCAGCATCTTCACTGCATTTCTTGGTACTGAAAAATTTTGGCTAATGGATTTGTCTCACAACTGTTCAATGCAAAAATACATTTGGATACTTAAAATTCACAAATAGTGAATTTGTGAATAGTGCAGGGGGAACTGCATGATTTGTTATCTAAGTCATGTGTTATGAGCCTTTAGAAACTAAATCGGCAATTGTCCAAAATAGATTTTATTTCAGCTACAAAACCGAAAATTGCATTTGTCAGATTCTTACAAAAACAAAGCTTTGCTCATTTATTTGTCAAAAGTAAATTAGTCAAAATATCTATTTAGAAGTTATTTACTTCAGATGTTCATGAATTATTTATCTCAATATTTTCCCTGTTTAACTGTGATACCAGATTCTCTTAATTAGCTATAAATATTTTAAATTATAGAGGGGCAGCTACTAGAGGAGAATTCCCATCTTAATGTGTTTTTTATGTATAAATGTTTTCTGCGCCTTTATAAAATTCTGTCTAAATGTAATTTTGTGTACTTTGCAATTTATTAATATAGGCTATAATAGCCTCAAGCTTGGCTGTTTTATTCTTAAATATGTTCAGGTTTGGATGCTCTGTATTACATATGTAAACAGAATTCTTATGGGCCATAACGGTTTTGCAGTTGGGTTCTTTTTTCTTCATTTATAGAATCAGAGGTGAAATGTAGAGATTTTGGATGTTTCGTTGTACCAACATACCATTCAACTATGTAATGCAATTTCCTAAAGGCCTACTGATATTAAGTATGCTAGACTCCAGATGAAGGCATTTCTCTTCTGTACAGTTTTACCTAGGAGATAAAATCAATATATGGCTCCACATTTCTCCCTTAATGCTTGGACTGAAACCTTGCCTCTGCTGAAGGCAGTAATAGTTTTTTCTCACTGACTTCAAAGAGGCCCTTCATTTCCCTGCTGGATAGTCCTTTTCCCTTTAAGCTACCATGTATCATAAAAAGTGATGTGCTTTGGAAACTATAATGCACCACAGTAAAAATTGTAATGCCACAAGGCAATGTCAATATATATTTTTATGTAGTGGTAGGAGGAGGAAATAAACCAGGAGAGACAAATGTTCCTCCTCACAAAGCTCAGAGTTTTTGTTGTTTTTATAAATGAAAATACATTCTTTTCAAGCAATAAAAGCTCCCCATACACCTGCTTAGTACCATTCCACCAAAGGCAGCTGTCAGGTAAACGCGGGTTTACCGACAAATCTATTATTCTGTCACAAAGAAGGTTAGAAATGGGATTTTGAGCTTCAGGGGGTTTGTGAGGAAGGGGCCATTATCAAAGTTCTGCAGATCCTTGGTATTGAAGCATCATACCGAGGAATCCTAGATTTTAGTAAGTTCAACTTTCTTCTAAGGTACGGCATCATAGATTACCTCGCTTACTTTCTTTAGTTTTTTCCAAGCATGCATCTTCTGCCTGAGATCCTTTGCTGAATTTTTAAGCATCCAGTCCAATATATATAAGGTATGATATGATGGAGTTCTACCAAAAAAGTTTAGAATAAAACTGCCTGTATCCTGCAACCAATTTTTGTCCAAATTCTCGGGAAAAAAAACCCATAAGCTTTGTCTCCCATTCAGGTAAAGTTACCTTGTATGCAAGCTATAAAGGGTATAGATTGATAGAGCAATCAGGATGGGAACCCTCACGATTTAGGCTATTGGCCCCTTTTAATTTCCTAGGTCTGATATATTTTAAGTACTGACAGCCCTGATTTTGAAGGGAAGGTCATGTCTTGGTCCCAGTGCAGTTAAAACCAAACCTTTATCAAAATCACTATCATTGAAACATTCTCCTCTGAAAGGCCCAGTGATACTTTGATGAAATCTGTATTTCTAAACCTGTTATTTGTTATTTGTGAGGGCATGTTTGGGCTGCAAAGATAACTGAGAGAACATTTTAACAAAAAATAGTAAAGAATATGTCTATAGCATAAATAGCTTGCTATAAATATTTATATATATGGTCTATACTATAAGTAGAACTTTGCTAAGTAGCTATCTAAGACTGACAATGGAAAAAGCTGACAAAGTAAACCAAGGTGAAGTGAAGCCTTTAGTTTAAAATCAAGATGAGAGGTAAACAACTGGGAAGAGAACGAATGTCTCCTGATAGTCAAGCCAGGTATCTGTAATACCTGTCACAGCTCTTCTCTGCTTTGTTTCTGGTTGGTTCTGTTTGGGTTTGCTCGTTTTTTTTAAGGAAAAATGAATGCTTGATTAAGCTAATTCTTTGGCTTACTTAATTTAGTGCATAATTAACTGAATATTGAATACTTACTTTGCATGTTATATAAAATCAGCTGAAGTGGGCAGGAAAACATTCAGAGTACAAATGAGCTTTCATCAGTGACTGAAGATCCTATTGTCTATGACTCAAAAGGAAAGTAAACAGAGGTGCCCAAGCCCAACCTGCCTTTCATTCCACAGATATAAAAAGAAAACAAAACCTCGGAAGTCCTGCTCTCATTATTATGCTGACATTTGGAAACATGCAAAAACATTGAGTGAAATGCTAATTCTAGGGAATTTTATCAGAGGCGAGTGCCTCAAATTATATGGTTCTAAAAATGCACATTAAACTAAAGAAAAAATTAGATGAAAGGTATGTAAAAGAGCTGTAAGTAAGTATCTGTGTGTAAGCAGCATTAATAAATAATGAGCTTAGCTGGACAGAATGAGGGCTGTAAATGTGTTGAGGATGATTTGGTTCAAGATTGCAAGTTGTTGGCTACAGAAAACATACAGTGCAGGATTTCAAGTCCTGGGCAGTTCCCCAGGGAATGCTGTGAAAAGAAAGTTGGATGTCATTCAGTTAAACTCCTGCTGTGAACACCAATAAAGGGATGACCTTTTCAAGCTCTGTGGTGGTCCCATTTAGATATGGTGGGTTTGCCCAAGAGCATGAGGAGCACTATGCTCTCAAAAAGTTCAGTGAATGAAAGAAAAGAGCTCCACCACAGAAACAGCAAAGTATTTGTGTTTCTTCAGAAGGAAATGCCTCAGAAGAATGAAGAATTAGGTGGAATGGCTTGCTAATGATCAACATCTTATATCAAAATTCATCCTGAAAGGACAATGGCAATGACTGGTACAAGTATTAAGGATGAAGTCAAAGCACATCCCTCTGTGGGAGTGCCACTGGGAAGCTGAGGAAACTTGCTGATGACTAGCCAAGACCAACCCTCTGTACTCACCAAAGTTACCAGAATTAAAGCAAAATGTGGTACATGGCAAACAAGGTTGTTCAGCAGCCTTTTTTGGTCCTGTCAGCTACCTCTGACAGCATGTTAAACTCTCGGATTAAAAAAAAAAAAAACCCAACACATGAATTAAGCAAAGTTTATCTTATTTCATCCCTAGTTGGGAAAAGCAGCAAGCATGAAGAGCAGTAGAATTTCAGTCCCCCCTGTGCCATGGATCACCCTGCTTGGAAAGAAGCAGCGACTGAGAAGGACAGGCATATGTGAGCCTGTGAGACACCACACATATACACGTTTGTGAGTGTGTGTGTGTACACCACTGCTCACATACATATAGCCTTGGGAAAGCCAGAGACGTTTCATGAGTGCCTGGATGTGAAGCCCTTTTCCTCTCTCCACTGGTATAGAAAAAGAAATAATTTCTGTGGTCATTAGAAAGCTGCAGATAATTTTCTTAAAATATTTTGCCACATCTGAGGGCCCATTTTCCTCTCCATAGGCTGCTTAACTCTTATTAATATCAATGGGGGTTATGCACACATGTGGAGAATGAATTAGATTCTTCATTGTTTCCTTCTGATAAAATTAAATGTTCTTACCACATGTTAAAATTAGTTCACATACTGTTGTTCTCATGGTATTGGAAATAGAGAACATTAGTCACTTAATTAATCTTAAATTATTTTGCCTTTTAATAAAAGACCGTATCCTACTTTTTTTAGAATCAGAAACTAGTTGTCAAAAACTTCAGTCAGAACTTGGTGGAGCACCAGTTTTGGCATGGTTTTGTGACTACTGATTTCATCCTTAGGCTGGATCAAAACCATTTTCTCTCATTTTCTATACAGAGTAGGTCTGTAAGTTGCAGTCGCTTCATACTAATAAATGTCTAAACTCTTAAGCAGTCAACTTTTTACTAATCAATTCTTATTTCCCTTTTTCTTATTTACAAGCACTGGAAGACAAATGTTTCTGTCACAGCCTGTATCAGGAATGTCTTAACTCATTTTCCTCTGATGCCTGTAAGAGAAAAATACTAAACGAATTTTCACTGACACGAATTTGAGTTGCAATTAAATATCATCATTATACAGGGAGTCATTATTGTAAACATGTAAGATGCTGAGATGGATTTTATACTCTTTGAAGTGTTTTTTTTGTAGGGAAAATGCTTATATTTATAGCAGACCTATTAATATTTACCCTTGACATTGCATCAAAGACATAGCTACAGAGATTATTCCATAGACCTTCTGACATTTTTAGAATATGGAATGCTGAACATTAACATTCAACTCAGTCATAAACACAACTCCCTGAGGGATGATGACATCAAACAAATTGGACCATCTTCTTAGAAACTGCATCCCCTATGGATCACTCGGTAGCAGGGAATGATTAAGCATTATAACTTCCTAGGACAGAACTGGAGATGCAGCTGCAGCTGAAATGGAAGAATACTGTGTCAGTAACTTCTGCCTATCTGCTCCAGAAGTGGTGTGGGACAGGAGAATGCCAACCACTTGCGAGACTGGGGAATTCTGTAATTTTAGAAACCTCTTGTTGTAGATACAGTCTTGGAAAAATAATTTGACAGAACTCTATTGAATAAAAGCTGTGTGAACTCAACTTTAAGGTAGAGCTAAGAAAAGGGAAGAAGCCAAAAGAACTTTGGCTTCTATGCAATAGATGGCGTCAAGAAACGTCAGTGAAATTACTTGACCAAGGAATCAAGCCTGTATTATCAGAGAAAAACTGATAATCAAGCTATCAAAAAAGATAGATTTACCAAAATCCCGAATCAGCATAATTTTTTTTAGTATTATTTAGTGTTTAGTAACATGAACAGCAGTTTTTCACGGCAATTCATAAACTATTTAGACTTTGATTTTTTTTCTCCAAACTAGTTAGCTGTCCTAAGATACAGAAATGTAATTTTTGTTCTAAATTCAATATGACTCAGAATGTCTTTATGACATTGCAACAAGGGACAAACTTTTTGGTATCTAATTGTACTTTTCAGATTTTCTCTCATTTTTCTCTCTAATTGCAATAGTATAACTCAAAGCATGTTGGAAAGTCAAAACTTTCCAGTTTCTAGCTAAACAGATATAAAAAGTCATGATACTTATTTTTGCTCCTTGATTAGACTTCTGAATGTCTTTCAGGCTTAACTGGAGTTTGACATACCTTCTGGGTCCTTGGGTGCTCTTGTTTGAGACATTCTGACTGAGAAGACTTGCTATGAACCACTCAAGTCACCCCATGGTGGGTGGGATCCACAATATAAGGACACCTACATTTAGGCACCTCAACAATTTAGTGACTTAGGTCCCATTATAGTCGATCAAGATTTTGTCGATATCATCAATGGATCTTAAAGAGCCATTTGGCTGCCCAGGAATGAAGTATCTCTTCTAGAGAGAGAAGCCAATTCTGCCCTGCTGCAGCTGAATCCCAACATAGTTGAGTCCTGCCTAGAGTTTTTAAAGAAATAGATGTTCATCTAAATCATCTATCTTATTAAACTCCAGATATTCAGCCCAGAGAGTAAGATCTGGTTTACTGATTTTTGTCTGCTTGGTTTACAGCGATTAGAATGAGAGATTTGTTTTACTAGGCCAATCTATTCTCTTTACTGCATTTTCTGTCAGGCAATTGCCCTGTGATGGTCTTAGTATCACAGAGCTAAGATATGTTCTGTGCAGTTTTATTTCTTCTATTTGACTCTTTTTCATGCTTGAGAATAATCTTAACCTATATAAATCCGTTTATTTAGGGGGTTGTGCTGTGTATAATGAAATGGGACCCTGCAGTGTCTGAGATCTTTGGACTTGTGGAAGCAGAACAGTCTTGGCCAGTCCAATGCTGTTGCAATACAAACATTGCGAAGGACTTTCTCTGGTGCTCTCCAGGTCTTGTGAAGCTCCCAGAGACAGAGAGGTCTCAGGCCTGGGTATGTGTGGTGATAGAAGGTACTTCTTTTTCTCTGCTTTAATTGTGGCCACACCATCACTGGAGTCCAGGCTCTGTCGCTTTTTTCATACCATTGTAAGTGAAAGAACAAATTAACGAATATTAAGCTTTCCTTAAACGAAAGTATTTCTAACATTTTTAGCATTCAAAATAAAAATTGAAATCAAACAAATCTTTCCAAACAGAGTTATGGGGGAATTAGCTTTGCAAATAAACCCCAGAACAGAAATCTATTACAAGCTTAAGGGGAGAGTATTCATTCAGTCTCTCCTGACAAAAACAGCCTGCAGATGACTTTACCATAAAGATGTGTTCTAACAAGTCCAGAAGCCAATACACTGGTTAAGCTGGTGCTGGCAAGGAGTCTCTCCATTAATGTCACTCTCAGGACACTTTTCAGAGAAAAATCCTGGTACTTCGTAGAAAGTGGGCAGTTTTAAAATAACCAAATGGTTGATAAGCCTTTTCCTGTAAAAGTCTCTACTGCCCTGAATGACTTCTTAAGTAAAGGAGAGTGGGTACAAACTCAGGGTAGGGAGTGAAAGCTTTGCACAGGAGTCAAAGCCCGTTCTATGTTCTAGGAATAAGCAATTGTATTGTAAGCACTTGACGTAGTCATTGCTTAGCTATTTTCTCTAGAACTTTCGCTATCATATCAGATATTCTTTGCAAGCTGATGACACATACCACACCTGTAGCTCCAGCCCCTGCAAGCAGCAGTCTCTGCACTTTTCTGAGCTTTTAAATGCAGGGTTTTTTCAAACAGATTTAACAGATTAACAGGTGAACAGGTAAGAACAAATACCAGCAGTTGTCCTCAAGGTGTGAACTTAATTCAAAACTAGTCTAGAGATTTTGCTGCAGAAATATACAATAATGTCATTGCTTCAAGGTATATCCTGAAGACACAAAGCTGTGCAGTTATGTTTATGAATGATTTCTTGGCTACTGCAATGTCCTCAGTCAAGGTCAATGGGCCACATGTGTTGATAGTCGCCACTAAAAGTGAAATATTTCAGTCTTTCCTGAAGGAACTGCTGTCAGGTAAAATGGAAGAATAAACCATTGTAATGCTGAAGTATTATACTGGAAGATTACTTTCTAAAGTTTCTTATGGCTAATAAAATTCTAATTTGCAAGTCTTGGTTCACTACAGTTGATATGCATGTGAGTAATATGGAAGTCGTCTGGATAAAGCTGTTCAAAGGAGAGCCAAACAAGCCAAACATATTATGCAGGACAGAGTTAGCTTTTTTTTTTCTTGAATTGATGCTAATCTACACCCACTCTCTGTCTACCAGGTATGCTTGGATTTACATTCAAATTTTAACTTTGAACTTCATTCTCCTGAAAACCAATGAATTACTGTAAGGGCAGTTAAATCACGTTCAGAGATTATTTGCCTTCTGATTATTGAGCATACACTGACGCATGAGGTTTTCACGATTTGAATGTATCAATTAATATCAGCAGTACTATAAACTTTTCTATCTTACACCATAACAAAACACTTTCTAAATCAAATACTCTCAATATGAGAAAAGTTTTCAAATCAAGTGTTAGTGCAGTGCCTTGAACATCTTGATGCTTTTACTATTCATTAAAATGTGTAAAATGTATTTTCAATAAAATAAAATATGGCTTCTTGCTCTGTGTTTGTATATGGGGTAATGCACAGTTATGAATTATTTCTGCAGATGGATTTTAATATAAATTATCTTGCCCACTTTACATTATGACTAAATTATCCTAATTCTGGAGACTCAAACCAGAACTTCTGTAAGCTGTAGTGCAGCTTTAAACAGCCCCTATCACTTCTGCCTTTTAGTCATGTGGTTTAACCGCAAGATCCTTCATTAATTCTAATTAGTAATTTTGCAGGGACAAACACGTATGATGAAATTTCATACTCATCTTTTTCCCAAAGGAAATCAATTGATTGTGAGTGCAGTATCAAACTCCATGGCTGTGGATTTAACTATATACAAATTTAGTTTCTGAAAGCTGGATTCTTTGTATGATTTAGGACTGTGGATGGAAGTGAATGGAATAGCATTTGTGCCAGAGCTCTGAACTAATCGCAGTGCAGCATGCCTACCCATTTTTCTCTGTGCCACGTCCACTCCGAGCAGAAGCTTCATTTTAAAAGTTAATAATGTGTCATTCACATGGAAAACCTAGGACTTCTCTGTGAGCTTATTGTTTGTAGGTGAAAGATATGGAAAATCTAAAGTTCCTTAAACCAGCTTCTTGCAAGACCTCTGCTTTTAGTTATCTCCTGAGAAACAACTCTGACAGAAATGAGAAATGTCTTGGTTTAGCCTTATCTTGAGATGTGCAGTAAAGTTAGAATGGTTTTTGATGCCAAATTCTTACCCTCTTCACCTTCACATAAGTCCTCCTGAGACATGTCACTCAGGGTTGTCTTTCCGTCCCCTCTATATAGTCATAAAAAAAAAAACAAAACCAAAAATAACTGTCTTTAACTGTGTAACATTTTGAGAATACAAAGGCTTGTGTGGACTTATGGACAGGCTATGTCCCTTGTTTTTTACCTGCTCTCTTGACAGTATTTTTGTTCGCACTCATCCAGAAGACTTAAGCTAGAGGAATTTTATCATTTTCTCTAAACTTTAGCACACTGCCCAGCAAAACTTCAAAGCATTTACATGTCACTTAATGGCAATGGGAAAGACCCAAACATTTTTTCTGAAAGTCACTTAACTGATCTTTCTGTAATACTCATCTGGCACCTGCACTCTGAGATGTGGAAACCTGAATATCAACAGTTTAGGCATCTTGGTGCATCTTATAAAAAACTTGGCTGCTTTTGCTGAAATGGGGTGAAATTTGTGATGACTTAAAGAGACACTGCCAAAACCAAAAATTGCCTTAACTGGAAGTGATGACAAACCACAGTGAAGGATTCTAGGTGTCCTTTCCTTTACATCTGAATCTTCTTGACCTAATAAACAGCTCTAGGCTGCAACAATGGAAGAGATTGTGGAGATGGAGATGATATTAGTTAGGGGACTGGCCCTTCTGCCTCATGCAAAACCTTAAATGAGGTTAACAGGGGAGGACAGAAATATTCATTGATGAAAAAAGAGGTGTCATCCCCAGCCTTGTTGACTGATGCATTCCTTTGTGGGCATCTCAGAGCTGAGAAGGGGAAAGCTTACCTACCAGTACCACTTGGTGTAGCAGAATTTTGTTTAGCAGTTGTGTTTAAATTAAAGGAAGTGTTTTGTTCCAGTGACCTGGAGTCAGTCAGAGTATAAAATCTGCGTGCTTTCTTTTTGTGCCAAGGTAGGAGAACCAACAATTATGAAAGGAAGTTATGTTCCCTCACACCTTTCCTGCCTGTTTTCTGAAAGCAGATCTTCCACCCTGCTGGATACAGCCTGCCAGCTTTTATTTCTGTCAGTTTCCCCTAACCTGTGTTGGAGTTGGCTTTGGTGTCCTCTCCAAGCTGTTACCCCCTTCACACCATTTCCTGTGGCTTGCTCCTGCTATGTTGTCGAAGCAGTGGTTGAACCAGACTGGCACATCGTGGTGTGCTGTGGTAGCACTTTCGAGAGCCTTGATGGCACCTCCCACAGATGGTCTGCTCAGGGTTATTTTCCTCATGTTTGTTCTTCTCACATATCTGTGTCAGACACCAAGAGAGGAAGAAATGTGGTCCCTGCGAGTGCAAGGGTTGTGTCTGGTCTTCCCTGACGCAGTGATGTTTGCTGCCAAGCTCTGCTCCAGGGGCTCAGTGCTGCGACCTCACGGTCGGGTGTAAAGCCGTAATGTAAACTGCATAAATCTCTGCCCTGCTTGTCGTCGTCTCTCCCTCCTCTGGAGGAATTAATGTGCTTACCAGATGGCTAAAACACAAGCAACACACAAACACCATGCTGTCAAAATATCTAGCTGACAGAACAGACATGCATTTTACCCATGTCAGAAAGCTTGTCTATAGGCAAACTACTGACCCAAGAGCTCCCATTTTGATGTGAATTCCATTTGTTTCCCTAACTTTGCATCAGCGCGATTTAATTTTACGAAAACTTAACATCTTCAGCAGAAACATCTTGCTGCCTCCATTGTTCGTAAGTCAAAAGGCTGCAGCAGTGTCAAATGGATTAAAAGAAAGGAGCTCTATAACTTGTGGTGATCCAACAAGGTACTGCACCTTAGTTTCTGGTTTGGTGCATTCATTCGCTCTTCAGTGTGTTCCTGTGTTTCCATTGAGTCCTTTCACAGGTTTGGATGTGAAAGTCCCACCTGTGACCCTCTGAGCCACCCCAGCCTCCCAAAAGGAAAGGCCATGAAGCAAAACCATCCCAAAGGCTTTTCAGAATGCTGTGCCCATGACAACGCAGGGTGATGACTGAAACACTGCCAGGTGAGTGTATCGCCACACACAAGATTAAATTGAGAATATTGAAGAAGTGACTCACTGGTATTTTGTATCGGAAGTGGCCCTGGGCCGCCCTGGTTGTCTAGCTACTAATCTGTGTTTTCAAGACTGATCCTTCCTGCTAGCTGTTTCCTTCTTTAAACCCATTGAAAAACTCCCTGTGACAGGCAGTCAGTTCACTGAAGGTCGACTGGTTTTGTATGAGTGGAACTAATGCGCTTCTCATACTGTTGCAAAAGCACAGTTTAGTGTTATTTTTCCATTCTGTCTCCTTGCAGAAGACTACAAGTAAGTAGCACAGCCTTGCTGCACGGCTGGGCAAGGGGTGTTTAAACAGCCTCCTGCTCACCTTTTCATCAGGTACCACCGTGCTGAACTGGAGAGGAATTTGAAAAATTCTTGGAAGAACAAAAATAAGCAGTGGACCCACATATGCCCAGTCTAAAAGTCAACCTCTGGGAAACTCATACAGGAAGAATGACTGAGGGTTGGCAACTGTCCTGGCAGAGTGACTAACACCCTAACTGCAATCAGCATGATAAATGGATTTCAGCATTGCTGGTGTAAGAAAGCCACGTTGCCAGTTTAGTCTTTCTGAGATACAAATGCAATAGGTGGATCCCGGTGCGTAGCTGGGCAGAGCCACACGCTGCTCTCAGTGTGTGCTGGAGCCAAGGGGAAGCAAAGCTTTCCCAGACCTCTCTCTGCTCCTGTCCTGCGATGAGCTCGGGGAGGGAGAGCTCTATGTCTGCCTCTGGGGTGTGATGAGAGCGACAGTTCCCAGAGCCCCTTTGCAGGCTTAATAAGCGGATAGGAAGACCATTCCTACAATGTCAGAAGATAAAACAGTCCTTTTGCTGTGCACTCGATGTTTCTCGAGCATCTGAACAGATAATAATTTACAAGGAATTATAGGAGCTATATTTGCAAAAAAAAGTGTGACTTTAACCTTCCCTTCACATGCAACATTACTAGCTTTCTATAAAGATGTGAAAGTGATTTGGTTCAAACCTCTCCCCTGTGGTATATGATTTTGTTATGATATCATAATAACTGATATTAACTGATAGCACTCATCCATATCACCTGCATGGAACTGCTCCAGGAGAGAGGCAACAATGTGGACTAATGGTTTAGCAGTATAGCTGTAGGATGATGATGTCTTACTAATCACAGTAACCAGAGCGGCGTATCTTTGGAACGTGGTCAAGAGGAACCCAGCAGGTTGCTTTTGCTGTCAAATTCCTTTAATATCAGGTAATTATCCAATGGGCATTAATTTTCCAAAGCAGGCTTCCGTGGAAACAGTGGGTCAGCAAAATCAGCACTATAAGAGGCTTGGTCAGAAAGCGAATATTTCTTTAAGCTTTCATGTGTGACTGAAATCCCAGGAGACTGATTCCCAGCCTTATGCTGTGCTGCAAGAAGTCCTAGCACAAGGATTTGCTCTTAAGCGTCTTCTTCCCGTGGCCCATGCAGTGCAATTAGCACTAAGCCAATGGTAAAGGACATGGCTGACTTGTGTGAAATATCTTTTCAGAGCAGTCTGTGTAATAATCATGTCAGAAAATCAGAATGCGCTCACAGGTTTAATTGGAATGACTTGTGCTTGGCGAATGGAGTGCTATGCATTGATTTCTGCCTTGCAGAACAATGCTCACCAAATAGTCAGTATCATCTTCAAACGAATCACTTCTCTAATCACTAATCTAATCTAAGACACAGGAGCAAACTGCGGCTTTTTTCTCAGATTTCAGCAATGTTGCAATTCAACTGCTTTTTCATGCAATGTTTTTCTTTAAGGCTGAAAATGGAAAGGCAAATCAAGGAAACAGTTTATGCTCATCCTCTTATGGTTGAGAAATGTTTTTAGGTGTAACCACCAAGTTACTTCTGTTACAGGCTTTACAGTCCAAAATAATATTGCAATAGGTTTTGAAACACAAAACAGCTCTCTTCCAACATAACTGCTGAACCCAAATTAATCCACAGATTAATCAAGGTCTCTGCCTAACCTGTCTAGTCTTATAGCATAATATAGAGAAAACAGCATGAAAAAACCAGCTTTATTTGTAGTGCAGCTCAGCATTCGTATGAATGGGGCTCCATCTGTAATATTTTGTAAAATTGTGAAACTTTTCAGTAAACAAGAGTTGTAGATGAGTAAAGAACTTCTATTTGTTTCTCTTGGAATGCTTCTTTGCTGCATGGAATTAAGAAAGGAAGCCTTGAATTTTTTCTCACTTAAATAATTGTAAGCTATTTTAGAACATGGAGTATTCAGTGCTGCCTGTTATAGCACTTTCATATGGGTAGGAAAATCAGAACAAATCTCTCCTGGAGAACAAGTGATACTGGTTTCAGCCTCTGAAACTGGGAGAATCAATAAAATCTAGCACTCTCTTCTGCTGGCTTAGAGCTTTAACTAATGAGTCATTTAAGCAGCACTAGCAATTGTGTGACTCCAACCCTTTCTTTAGATTGTTTCTCTTGATCCAGATCCAAAAGGGTTGAGACTGAATGGACTACCCTGTGTCCAAAACCACCGAGTAACCTTGCTCACTTGTTCTTTCAGATTTTAATTTCAGCAATAACAATTATCTTTTCCTTCTCTTTTTCCTCAGGACTCAGACAATCACCAGAAGATTATCAGTTATTCACAGAGCAATAGTAATACTATTTTCCAGCTGTTGCCATCTTGCTTCCTATGCTTTCCAACCTCATACAGTTTTCTTGGCCCTTTAAATTAGCAACCATAAAGTCTGTTTTCTCTTTGTTCCAGCCCTCCCATAGCACATTTTCTGGTCTCTGTTATAAATGCAATTAAAGCCTTGACTGGACATGTCAGGGTGTGGGTGCAAGCTTGTGATGTTGGTTAGCTGGTTTATTTTGCTGTGTTTTAGCTCAAACAAGCAGCTGTACCTCGCCACAGATCCTGTCTTCAAATGAACAGCAGGCTTTAGCTTTTATTCCCAGCTTTGCACATGTGGTGCTGTGGAACAACATCCATCTGTGGACTACCTTTTCCCGAGCTGGGAGCTGTGAAAATGTTGGACCTTCTACAGGCCTGATGCCCTATTGCTGTATTGTAACACTTAAATCCTTATAAATATATAAATGAACTTAGGAAAAATCCTTCCTTCTTTTCCTCTGCAAAATCTAGTGTCAGAAGGCCTCAAGGAAAGTTTTCTATCTATTCTTTATTAGAATAACAACTGAAGCCAAGCTTCAAAAAATACGTGTTTATTTTCATTTGCTGGAAGCTCTTGAACAGCCAGAAAAGCTGTTTCAGGTTTAGATGGTTTAGATTTTTTTTTTTTTTCTTTACTTTGATAATGTCAAAATGATGGAGCTTATTTTGCTGTACAAATTGAATATTTGAAACCAACCTACATTTGAAAAATATTTTGGTGTTACCATGTCGATGAGGCTTTTCCTGGAAGATTTTTTCTAGATAAAGTGTTCCTTCAGCATTCTTCCCCCTGAGCAGGGGTTTGTAGGGCATTTTGTACACAGAAGAAAAAGACTCCTACCTGAATAGCTTGAAGCCTTCCTAGACTTTGCTGCTTTTTTTTCTTCTTGTTTCCCATTGTTTGGGAAACAATTGTGACATCAACATATAACTTTTAGAAGTGCTGTTTCTAAAATTCAGAATTAGCTTGTAATATCATGGAAAAGCAGCCTTAGATCTGTATCTGAGAGCTGAACAATCCCAAAGTGCAAAAGGTTCAGAACATAAATGCAAACTCTGTGTAGCTGGGACCTTTCTGAAGTTGTAATGTACTCTTTCTGATCTTGCCCTTTAGAATTGTGTTTATGAAAGCTTTCCGCTTCTCCTTCAGTGATGCCAGGAGGGCACGTTATCGGCTTCCTGCTGTAAGTCATCAGAAACTTTCTTTTCCTCTGCTGTATTACTGTGAAAGTGAGAACAACTTAAAGAAGTTAAAGCAATTTGTACTGCAGGAGATATTAGATAAAGGGTGCCTAGAGGATTCTTCGTACCATGGTAAGATGGGGATAAAATGGAATGACTCAATAAACCATTAAGTAAAGCAAAGTAAGCACAGCAGCAAATTCCTTTCTTGTCTCAGACCTGTGATCCTGCGATGCATTTTCCTACCTTGGGTGATTAAATGACAGTGTCTGAAGCTACAGCTCTGCTGGCTGTGCTGAGCTGGTATGGGACCTTAGAAGTCAGCAGTGGTCTGTGTTCAAAGAGATCAAGAATTGCAAGTCATCAAGAGGAGATCCAGGGCAGCTGCTCTTGCTTATCCCTTCTTTTGAAAATGGCAACACAGGGAAAACAACTTTACAGACTCCTTGTCTAGCCTTCAGTAGGGATCTGGAAGCCCCTGTCACTGCCAATTTCTGTGGATGCAAGAATTAAGAATCAAAGCAAGAGATTAAATGAAACTGCAATGACATAGCCTAATGTACTGCTCATATGGCAACAGCAGAGTTCATTAACTGTACTGATACTTGAAATATTACTGAATACATTGTTGAGCAATTCATTTTTAAAGGAATTAATGGAAAACATTCTGAAAACTTTATGAAAAATTCTGGAAAAAAAATCAGGAGAGTTACAATTTGCATTAACAAAAAAGGTTTTAGTTTTCATCCTCTCTCATAACAAGTTAAAAAATGCTTACATTTTCCAAATTACTACTAAATATCTAGCAAAACCCATGATCCTATAAAACTTGTTCGAGTGAAATGCCTCATGCCAGAAGAAATAAGATCGTTAATAAGCTAAATTACTTTCCCCCTTTACCACCCTCCCCCATTTTACATTTTCTGTTTTAAGGGAGAATCACTTCTATTCCCTTCTGGACCTCAACTCACGTGTGCTTGGTCAGAGCTGGGCCAGGTGAGGAGGATAACTCCAGTGATGTAATGTACATGAGGAATGGGACCTTTCCTGGATCACACTTTCCCTGGGGGAGGTTTTGGCTGGAGGTTTTTGTGCGCTGCACACTGAGCTGGGCATCCCACAGACTGGAGCAGGAACCAATGCTTTTGTGGCACTTACCTGAAATTAAGATGCTGATTGTGTGGATTTTTCTCTGTTTTCTATTTCTTTACAGTCTGTAAAGAAAGGATCAGCTTATTTAAATGTGTTTGCCCGAATGGTAATATTTGCTCAGGGAATAGGATGCGCAATGTCAGACTACTCCCTTCTTATTCTTCTCCTTCCATTCATCCTGGGTAAGAAACTTTTGTCTATCAGTTTATGCCTTGTAATGACAAACTCATTAAACTGAATGGCCTGTGTCTGTCCATGGGCACCCTGTACAGCTGAACAACTGCTCATTTCTGAATGCCAAAACCAGGGCTTCTCCTCACCCAGCCACTTTTTTGGTGGTGTGAAGAAGTCTGAATCAGCACTGTCACTTCAGCAGAATAAAAAAGTACAAGTTTGAGGTGAACCATGTTGTGTACAAATAAGTGCTTTGAATTGTAAATATATTGAATTTTCCATGTATGTAAGAGTTTGTGTGTGAGTTAACTAAAACTGACTTTGTCACAAACGTTTTGTGCATATACTTGACTCCTTTTAAACACTTATTTTAATTTCCTCTCGCTCTTTGGGAAGGAAATTAAGTTTGGTTGGTTTCCTCCAAGGAATAAATGCTAGAAGTTATTCTGGATTCCTTATGCAAGACTTGAAACATCAATCTCTTCTTCTGATTCCTCTCTGCCAAGGCAGCATTATCATGCAAGAGGCTGGCAGAGATAAACCCTATGAAACAAAACAAGCCACCCCCAAAGCTCAGCGTGGCAGTTCTTTCACCGTTCACAATAGAAAGATGACATTTCAGAAGAAAAGCACTATACCTTAGACACTAGCTATCAAACAAGGGCACAGAATAACTCGAAGTTAACATCTGTGTAATGGAGACCAGATAACAGCGACAATTTCTCTGGAGAGACTCGCGTGCACTTTGTGTCCTTTCTCTCCTACCCACCACATTCTCACCGGCTGCGTGGTTGTTCCAAGTTGCTGCAGGTTGATGTAAGAGGTCCAGGATGCATTGCTTGTGCGCAAGCTTGTGTGCATCCATCAACTTCAACGACCTGTCTCAGAGGGCTTTTCTTTTTTCTAAAAACCAGATGACAGCAGGAACAAAAAGGTTATGAGAACCTTACATTCTTTAGTGCTAATTTCCTACTGCTAATTATCTAGTCTCAGTGCTGTTCTCTTCCCTGCAACTCATCTCACAAACACTCTTTAGAAATTTTAGAAATATTCCATTTCTTCTTTCATCCATACCCTTAATATTCCTTAGCTGGGAATATTATGCCTTATGCCTTCCAGGTCTTACATATCTTCTCTCCAAAAAATGATGGGTGACTGATCCTATTTTTTACTGAAAGCGTCATTTTAACTTTCTAAAGCAGATTTTTGCAGCACACTATATCCTGTTACATTCTGCTAGAGTAGTGGAGTGATTCATTTAATGATGTGTGATTACAGTTTTTCCCTCCTCCTGAGTACTGAAGTGGAATATTTCATCTCAGAAAGCCAATGTTTTCCAAACTGCTAGCAAAATAGATCCCTTATGAGAAATGTATAGTGTGTGCAGTCTCTACAGTTAAAAAGGAAAATAATGAAAAATAGCCAGCTAGTGCAGCTTTATCACATTTGTCCCCAAGGATCCTGATACTCTACACAAAGCTGGAGAAGAGAGACCAGCAAGGACTGACTCTTAGGCAGGTACTATGAAGGCTTAGAGTGCATTTAGTCGGGAGAAGCCTCCAGAACAAGAAGCCCTCAGCTTCTCCAAGGCAACTGGCTCTGCACTAGCCCTACTGTTGACTCATTTCAGAAATTTGCTCATCTGTATGAGTCGCTATCACATGGAGGAAGAAAGCGTTTGACAATGAGCATGTCCCCACAGGGCTGGAGCAGACTCCTCTGAGTCTCATGTACCACAAGCGTGTCAAATTTTACCCCCGTATTTGGTGTTACACATCTCCGTGTTGCATTGCTCCGTCAGCCTTCATTATTCTGCCTAATTAGGTCAGCAACAAGGAATCTAGAACTGTTTTGTATTTTGGTTGTGCATGTTGGAACAGGAAGGACTGCATATCAGTAAGTTCGTGAGATGAGTTTAAGCATCGCGAGCTGAGAATCTTCTTAATAAAATAGGTATTTTGATAGTACCTACAGTTCGTTGGCTCAGGTTTTTTTTACGAGGATTTCAGCTTCCTATCCAACATGGCCTGCAGGGGGCATCAAAAGAATTCAATGGAGACTGAACATCGTTTTCTGACCGTAATTTTTTATCAATAATGACCTTTAAATGAAGTACTTCACCATTAAATTTAAGAAGTTGAAGAATGCACTTTGTTAAAAGAGAGGATGACATTTCACTGATTTTTTTTTTCTGGTTCTTCTGTCTGCTTGATACAGAAGAAGTGGATTTTAAAACACATTCATCCTCCTGAGTGTTGTTATCAGAAGAGGCTTTGAGATAAGGCCATGGGAGGGGGAACTTCTAAATACTTTAGTCACCATTGACAATAAGATTTAGAAGGTTTTAAAAGTTTCTAGGAAATGAGGCAGACTATTTCAGAAAATCCTGCGTATATTGAAATAGGGTGCCTCCGAGCATTAAAAAGCATTATTATCTGGACATTACTTGTTGCCTTTATAAGTGAGAAAACAGCACTGTTAGTAGCGTCCACATTTCTTTGTGGCACTATGAGTGCAGATATAGAGAATTTGACTTGGAACAGTTGAATAAAAGATAACCTACATTTTCTTCTCCTCAATCTTCACTGTCAATACTGCCCTATAATCTCTATCACTTCTGGCCTTGCTGTTTTATATTAGGATCTCTTAACTGGACTTCTTCTGACTGTATAGTGGCCCAAAATCCTAATGGTCCCAAAAGATAGGCTATTGAGGGAAATTTTAAATGTTTACAATGCTTTTAAATATTTTCTCTGTACCTTTCTGTAGCCTGTTAAATGTTTCTAGCTCTACAATGCCTATTTTCTTGCCTGTCTCCAACATAAATCACAGTTACACTTTGCCCTCAGATGGTTTTTCCTGCAATGTGGTTCTGCTGCCTTTCAGTGTGCTGCTTGCATATTTGCTGTTTGATACAGGTTGTTTCCTGGTATATAATTTTCAGGAAAGGATGATATAATGGATTACATACACTTACCTAGAGTATACTGTAGCATTTTCTTGGCAATGAGCTCTGTGATGCCTTTTTTCTGTTACTTTTACACTTTGAAAAAATGTTTTCATCAGCATTATCTCTTCTGTATTTTCTTTGCTGCTCACAGGTTAATCACAGTGTTTCATATCCCTTGTTGAGATCTTTTGAAAATTAACATTTATCTCTGTTACAGCTAGTATTGGGTACATTTTGGAACAGGTGGGACAGGCACCATCGCACAGAAGACTAACTAAAGCTGAAAGAAATTCAAACATCTAATTTTTTCTGCTTGTCCTTCTAGAAAAATAGATTATGATGTGTTCAGCCTCTTTTTGATTTCCTTGTAACGATGAGGTGCCATGAAAACAAACAGTTGCTAATCTGAGTGAGAGTTGTGATGAAAATGCCCCAAACACTGAGCCAGAGTTACACAGGCTTTTAAGCCCTTCACTTGACAAAGACATTCTTTTAGAAGGCAGTTATTTTTTTCTTTCCAGTGAGGCGTAGGTTCTTCTGATACTTCTTTCCAGCCCCAAGTCCGACCTTCCCCACCCATCTGTTTCTCTGACAGACCTGTCTCTTCCCTGGCTTTATATCTTCCTCCCCATTTTTCCAGCTTCCAGTATAATTTTTCTTACCCAGCCAATCCTTCCTGCCATCTGAAATTTTCCCGTTACTGCTCCCAGTCTCATATCAGCATGCTTTGGGCTCGTCAGCTGCTCTCATGCATTTTTTGTTCTGCCACTTCCACTTTCCCCTGGAGCAAAGTTCCTTGTCTAGTCTTTTCCCCTTCCCACTTACTACCTCCTTCTCAAGCTCTCCGTCCTGCAGTTTCTCCTCAAATTTCAGTGTTCTCCATGTTAAGACACTTCCATATCCAACCTTAGTAGGGAGAAGGAATGCTTCTAGCACCCTCATTCCAGCCACCTGTGTATTCTCTTTTTCCCTTCCCTGTCCACCATCCCATCTTCCATCCTCACTCCTTTCTGCATCAGCTTCAGCTCCTCTGGCACATTGTGTCCAGAGTAACCATCCTGCCAAAGTACTTGCTTCAAGGTGCAGAAACACAGGACACGTTTAAAGGGAAAATCACCAGGATGCTTTAAGGTGACTCTTAGAAATCATCAAACAAGTCGAGCTGAAAATGTTCTGCCCTGGATTGTACTGGGTCAGAACCCTGGCATGGAAAGTTTCAACTTAATGTGGCTGAAATTGGGCAACTGGAAACAGGTCTTACAGTGGAAAGGGTCCAGCACTTATAATACAAAACATACTGGGAAAATACAGTAGCTGCAGTGTCTCTTGTGCACATTTTCCACAGCCACATTCATTTTATAACACTGGTATTATAGCTATTTCTAACATGTGCCACTGAAATTAGTGGCACATGTAAGGGAAACAGGGAAACATCTAGCTTTTGCGGATGGCAGGAAACATTAACTATATTGTTCTGTAGCAATATTTTTATGGAAAAAATGCCTTTATTAAAAAAGATTAAGGGCTGACAAAAAACTTCTCTTAGAAGTGAATAAACAAATTTCCTCCTACATCCAGGTTTTCTATGCATTCCGTTGATAATATTGTAAGTGCAAACACTGAATACGTATTTCCTCCTTCAAACCTGAAAGTGGATGGCCTGTACCTGCCAACTACCTTTTAGCAATAGGCTCTTCAGACACCAAGAGACCTTTGGCGATGGAGAGCTTTCTGAACCATGTGTGTGCACTGGGAAAATGGCAGCTGCCTACACTTTTGCATCCATGAAAGTACACATCTATTTTTAACCATCCAAGCATTTTGTTTGAGCACCTCTTTGGCTAAATGAGCAACTGCACTTTAACATACACTTTCTTTTTTATTAGAGGAAATCATCTAAAAAAAAAAAAAGTCAATCCTGAGCTACGGAAATTTGTAGCCTCTGGAAGACTCTCTGTTCATGGAGTACAGTGAGCGTAACAGAGAAGGAGTAGCCAGAAATTTGCAGGTGACCCAATGCAGTTTTGTTTTTTTCTTTCTGTTTTTTAAAAGAGATCTATAAAATGAAATATGGATTCCCTTTTTCTTGGGCTTGTGTAGGATACCAAATGGAAAAAACCCACAAGTGTATCTTGGCTTTATAAAATTTAGTGTCCCTAAGTGTAATTTATTTATCTTAATTTCAGGAAGCAACATTATATTATTTTCCTAGATGCTGAAAGGAAAGCTGAGCAAAACCCTACATGTAGTGTTAGTGATGAAGAGCTAGGGGCAGGCTGTTCTTTTTCATGTCTACCATATTTTCTTTTATTGTTAGGTTGGGATTAGCTCTACTTATGCTAATGCAACAGGATGTGTAGTAAATTGAGATGATGTGGGAACGTTTTTGTACCGGTAAATGCTGCTTCCTTGTTTATATTTTTTATCTTTTTTAAACACTTGTCCTCTGGACTCCCAGAAACTGGTACTGCTAACATCTCCTGGGGAACTTCTAAAATCTTTATAGTTCATATATTTCTCCTTTACATTTTAAAGAAATTTATGTAAAAAGGGGCTGTGAGTAAGTTACTGCTTTTAGTGATAATCGCTGGTGTTAAGAAATCTCTCTGGGCCCCCAAATTGTCTGTAATACCTGTAATATAAATTATTAACTGAAAGAAAATCAGAAATAGCAAACTTAAGAGAAAAATAGTGGTGAATAGTTAAATAATGATTCAAAATGGTAAAAAAAAAGAATAACTTTCTTCATAGTTCAGCCTCATAATACCTGGTTCTCACAATACTTGGAATAGGTTATCTCTAGAAAAAAAAAAATATTATTTTTCCCTAAGATCTGTCTGGTTTATGTCTTTAAGCTCTTGTCCTATTATCTTGGTAGAAAAGCTTCCTTTTTTCATAGCGAATAATTTCTCTACTAGCTCACTTGCAAGCATCTGCCTTGATCTTTTAGTTTAAATACGCACACTGTGAAAAGCCTGCTTGTGGACTTGAGGCCTGGATCTTTACAGGCCTGTTTGAATGGCTTTCAGAACAGGACTAAGATTTCAGAGTGTTAATGGTTTCTTCAGAATGCATAGCCTCTTATCAACTAGTAAGATCTTTTTGTTGTTGGTTTGTTGTTTTTTTAACTCCTAGTTGAAGCAGATAGTCACCTGCTGTTTCAAGGCTTTACTGGTGTTTTGAGGAACAAAATCTTTGAGTGGATGGATTGAATTTCCTGTATTACATATATTTATTTTCCTCTACATCCCTTGTCTCCATGCATCCCTGAGCAGTGAGACATGATCCTAGGGGAGGCTGAGTGCTGAAGGAAATAGGTTAGAAGAATTGGGCTGCATGGGGACAGTGTTTGGAGCCCCCAGCACCTCCATATGTTCAGGTAGCTTTACATTGTGGCTCTTCTCCATTAGCAAATGTTTTATTTGCTTAATTAACAGATGCTTTGGGTTTAATGCATCTTTTCTTAAGAGTCCCAAAGATGCTTTCAGCTATTAGTTTCCACCCTTGGATTTTGTTGCTGATTCCGGCTGACCTTCTGTGTGGCTATTCACGGCGGGCACGTCACTCCTCTCCTCTTGCATGACATATGAAGAGAAGCTAATTCAAAGCGTTCATTGTTTATGGCTGGGTTTTTTAGTTCTTTTAGCTTCAGGGATTTAGAGCTGGGGAACAGCTAATCAAAGGCTAGTGCAGAAAACTGATTTCAGCTGTCTCTTTATAGGTTTCACATTTTTTCAGGCGTCTTCCCCCCCCTCCTTAATACAGTCCCCTTCCCTAGAACCAAGAGGAAAGCAAAGGCAAGTTTAAAGTTCCAGAAAGGCATGTCTAGCTACAGGAAATTAAGGGCTAGTGGGCCATTTTTAGCTTTATGCCCTCCATTCCTTCACTTAAATACTCAGTCACTGCTGTTGCCGATGATGGTTGCCTTCAGGACTGACAAACTTTCCTCATGCACAAGCCAGGGACTGGTCTTTCCAACCTTAAGCATGTTTACTGCCTACTTGTAACCAGGGACAAATACACATATAGCATTTCAGAAAGAAAACAGCTGCCTTTATGGTTAGGGCTCAAACCAAAGCCAGCTACACTTCCCTCTCTTTGTCTCCTTGAGAGGAGAGATCTGTTTCCTTCAACAATACTGTTTATAGCTTCACCAGATGAAAACTGTCATATCCCATTTCCACTGAGACTGATATCTATTGGCTAGATATGGTATTAAGAAAACAGAATTTAGTTCAACTTTAATGCTTGCATAGACACCATGCAAATTTCCTTCAAGTAAGCCAGGAAATTCTAAATATCATCTCATTGCAAAAAAATTGCTGTCTCCCAAGGTCAATTTAGAAATGTTGTGACCTCTGATGTCCTTTATTATTGGCTGTATTTCCTAGAAACTATGTGAATTCTGGATGAGATGTCTGCTCAGGCTGGAGTTATATATTAAAAACCAAATAAAGAGACAGTTGTATCTTTTAAAGTGCCATAAACCTAGCAAAATTAGTTTTTTAATGATAAGACTACCATTCCAAACAATAAAGTCCTGCAAAATCTATATGGAACCCTGATGTGTATTTCAAGTAAATGTACTTGAAAATGTGTTGCTTGTATTGGGTGAACATTCCCTATATAAGCCTGATTCATATTTTTATTTATGGTCTGGTACATTTATCCGTTTTTTCCAGTGATTTCTGTGCTACCAGAAAAATGATTTCTATGTTACTGGAAAAATTACTTTGGATAATACTGCCCCCAGTCCCTGGAAACTATCTTACTTTATAATTACTTGGGAGCTTGAGAAATAAATCTTCATTGCCTTACACTCAGTGACAGAGACCAGTGAGCAGAATGATGAAAGGGAAGATTTAGGATCTTCCTATGGTAAAGAGGGGTAGGAACAATTTTCTGTTGTAAATCCTGTATTCCTTCTTTTAGGTGAATATGAAGCATTTGAAATGCAACATAATTCTCTGATCAGAGTCCACTCATTAAGGTTTCTATCCGTGTGTTTCCCTTTTGTTAACAGATTAGCAAAAGATCACCTGCCATAAGGGTGGATGTAAATTCTCTATGTACCTCACAGGGAGAATAGTCACATATATCTTTCTTATTTATACACAGCCCTCCCCAGTTCCTTCAGAAAATTACTTCAGAGAAGCAGTCTATCAGTGGATGCTACCATTACTTTTAAAGTCTATGAGATAAATTATTAACCAACTTCGCAAAACTTATTATAGATAAATTTTAGATAAAGCTCTGCTTTACTGTTTCTTTACTGACTGGATTTACACTGTAAGATTAGAGACCTGCCTGGAATAGACTTTTTTCATTTTAGCTCCTTCATGGGATGCATTATTATAGTAAATCCATGAAACTGTCATTGGAGCTTTTACAATATTAATCATATTTTCACCAGGTTCTCATTCTGGTTGAACAGGCAACAGCTCCTGCTGTTAGACAAGTTTGGATCCTGAAACTTGGCTTTCTAAAGCTGGGCTCCCAACCACATCTGCCAGTTGAAAGGTCTTTATTTTCCATCATTCAGTCCATAACGTGAGAAAGACTTTGGGACTTCTGCTGGTCTTCCTTTCTCTGATTGGATGATGTATATGTAATGGTGGCTTAGAGGTGTAGAGATGCTTTATCTAGCTGCTCAATCTTAAAAATGCTGACAGAAATCCAGGTGAAAAGCTGAAGGCTAAGGATTTTTTGTGGCCTTCACCACTTGAACCACCACGTTTTACACTCTGAACAGTGCAGAGATTTTTGGAATTTAATGTCTCCTGCTGAAGCTCCTTGGCAAGAACAGAGGCACATTCATCCATGGTCTGATATCACCACTGCCTTGACAGACCCAGGGAAAAGCACATTCTTCATTTTCCAGGGCTGCTACTTTGTCTTCTTTATCAACTTGCATTCAATTCATTTTGACATTGTATTATTCTCCTGCACCAAACTGGCCCTATCTCCAATTCAAGACTTTGCAGGAAGCTCTGAAAAGACTCCAAGTCCCTTCTGAAGACTTTTCAATTATTTATTCATGAATTTACAGACTTTGGAATTAAGAAGAGTGAGGAATCAGTCTCATTAGGATTCTCTGGCAGATGGTTACATTCCTCTAAATTCAACTACACCTGCAAAGTTTTCTAAATTAAATTTTGAAGTCCTGTACCAAATCCTTTACACACAAAACATTATATTATATCTGTGGAATATTACCTGTATCTCATATATGGAAAAAAAATAATAGATGCTTACTTTTTTCCAGGCTGGTGTTATAAGAGCAAGCTGCTCTTGTAGAAGCACTTTCCAGTGTCAATTTTGCATGGGTGAATAGAATAACTAGATTCCTACTATTTTATTTCACTTTACTTGGCAAATATCAGGTCTCTACTGAAAAAAGGACAAAACAACCCAACACAGCTATTCATGAAAGACGCCTGTAATATATGTGTCTATTTATAAAGAAACACAAATAATGAAAGTATTGCTCACTGGGGAACTGTAGTTCCTAGAAGCCCTATTTTTCCTTCTTTTTCCTCTTGGCATCTAAAGGAAGCCTCCACTTATACTGCAAATATGTAACACTTTAATCTACTCAAAAAGTGTAAATTAAAAAGAATTATGAAATTTCCTTTGCTGACACGTTATTAAATATTTTCACTAAACATACTGAAGCAGCATTTTATTTTTACAGTAACTTAATAAGAGAAAGTAGACCTACCACATTTCAATTAGATTTGCGTAAGAAGGAAGGCAAAAAAGAAAGAGTAATAAGTATAGGAAATAACTGAATAAAAGATAATGGCAAATAATTTTCCTTGGTAAAAAAATAAAAATGCTACAGAGACAAAACTGAATTTCCTGGTATTCCAAGTAAAACCTCAAGCCAACCACAGCTGCGTGGATGAGAAAGCTCACTACTTGTCTATTTAAGCCAAACTGGGTTATTACAGCAAAAGGATTCCACAGGCTGCATATTTGAGAGCATATGGTCAGTCCTGCATGCTTTACACTGAGAGACAATGCTTAAATAATAAAAATCCATTGACAATAATAGTATAAAAATGCCTTAGGGAATTCCATAATAGAAGAAACTAATTTCCTGAATTAATAACAATCTCATAGGAAGTGCTATAGGAGAGCACGGAATTATAGGTTCATATTACTTATTCAAAGAATAAAGCTTTGTCAGGGTAAAGTCTAATTAAGTGTGTGGAGATGAGAAGGAAGAGTCAATGTTTGCTTTTATTTGTTATCTTTCGATACTGCTGTCAGACAACTCAAGAAAATATTCAGGGCCCTAAGAGACAGTTTTTTTGCTTCTCCACACTGTACTGTTATCATTATTGTAACTTTTTCTGTAGGGAGAAATCTCTTTGCACGTGTAAAGATATTAGGGAGCTGCACAAAATTCAGCCATCAGTAGTAGCGTAGCTCTGGGAAATGTTCATGAATTAACCAGCTGAGGGAGCACAAGCCATCGGCTTTTCAGTAACAGCACAATGGATTTTAGGGGACTTGTAGAAGAAACAGTATGGTAGTTATTATGTCTGCTTTGCTTAGCTTCCCAGTGAAACATCCGAGAGACTTTTTTTCATGTGGGATAGTTTGGGTCAGAATTGGTTGGACAGTGGCGATTTTTAAAGGATAGGGCTGATCTGCTCTCTTATTTTTCATTCTTGTCTACAATATTATTTTTTTTTTTTTAATTGAAGCTTATTCCCAGTCAGCACTGTTTGATTTTAAAGGTCTGAGGTGAAATCCTGGGCCACTTAAAGTTAATGGCAAAGTATAATTTATAGGATTAGAGCCAAGTCAAAATACAGAGTTGTATGAACAAGTGAATATAAAAATAGTTGTACTGTATCAGACCTACAGCCTGCTCAGCCTGTGATCCTACCTGTGGCAGCAGAGGAATAGAAACACCTGCAAAATAAATTAAAAGCAGGACAAGCAAGCCCAGAGAATTTTTCAAAGAGAGAAGTAGCTGGAGTGTTTAATACTGATTTGACAAAATAATTAAGCATCTAAGCCAAGAGAAGAGTGTTGGTCCATCTTTCTGTATGCACTAAGCCAACTTCTGCTTTTCCCTATGACAGAAACAAGGCGAGATCTCCTCAGCTTTAAACTGCCAGATGTCCATGTGAGGATGTGCTGTGCTATAACCAAATCAGTGAGAGGGTTCCTACCTAGCAAAGCCCTTTGAACTCTCTTTGCAGCCCATGCTTATGTAGATAGGCAGCGCTGAGGAAGGCGGCCATAGTAACCGTTAACACATGTGAAACTCCGGTCGAAGGATATTGTTTTCATTATGGTTTTGTTCTCTGCAGCTCCTCTGACTCTGAAGTGTTGGATTCCGGTTTAATTTCTTCATTAGGAAGGCCACTACTTCAGTAGTAATGAACAACAGAAAAAGCACCAAAAAAACTGTCAATGGTTGGTTTTGTTTAAAAACGCTAGTGTGGGTTAGACAGTGTCTAACACTAACAACTGGGGTGGGTCCCTTTCATTAGGCTTTGCATGTCTGGAAAATAGGTTAGCCTGTTCTCACAGAAATTGTTTGATTCATACAGCATAGGCCAGAAAAGTCATATAAACTAGCAATGCTTCTTCTTTTCAATAAGAAGCAAAACGCACTCTCTTTTCTTTGTAAAGAAGCCAAATTATGCTGTTGTTCTGCTTGTCTACCACTGTAGCCCATCATTTACATCAACTTAGTGTAAAATCAGTCTCCTGTTTCCTGATACACAAACCTCTGTACAGGAACCATGTTCCTGTACAGCGCTGTTCACCTCCAGATTGTGATATGATGCCTTCATGTTTTTTGTTCATGGGATACCTGGATTTTTATGGTATTGAACTTAAATGGTTTTCTTTAGATTTATGAAAGTAAATAAGCCCCAGTTCACTGTTCTTTGCCATTCCCTTAAGGGAATCATGCTTGAACTTATTTTTCTGTTTGTGCTTCAGGAAATGTCTTCTCTTCCTGCCTTGGGCAAAAAAGTGGAGTTATAGTAATGAAAATATGCACATAATATTAAAGGAGAAAATCTTTGCACAAAAGGGAATGATAAGGACTGTTTTAAGGGTAGATTAATTCTGTTTTAACTACTAAAACTTTACTCCACAGTCTCTGCTTGTGAAAACTAAACTCCTTTTGGTAAGAAAAATACTTTCTTGTCTTGTCTTGTACAATTAGCCTGGATAATGAGATAGGGGGATTTTGAGGTGACGGTGGAACGTGAAGAACAAATTTTGAAATTTGGCCAGCAGTGCTCGGGAGACAAAAGGATGGATGAACAGGAGGGACACCTGCAGCTGTCAGCACAGGTAGGCTGTGTTTTTCTGCTGAATGAGACTCTTCACCGCTGTCCCCTTTTCTAGCATCAAGAATAACATAATAGTTTGAGATCTGATCTTTGCTTGCAAGGAAAGTCAGACATATTTTTCTGATGCTCTAATGATTTTCTAAACTTGATTATGGGATTAGCATGACTTAGAATCTGTGTGCTGACATGAGCAGAGATAAAGGCAAGGGAAGATAATATTTAGGTACCACACACTTTATGAAGCATTTCACTTTTTCAATTTCGACCAGAACCACATTCCTGTCAGATTCAAGTTGTGCCAGCTGCTTCTTATTCGGCTTTTGATTTCCTGAAGATGCTCTGGTAGAGTCACTAGGATAGGAAATTTTATAACAGAGACAAGTAAGTCTCCCTCTATTACTTGGTAGGTCATTGATTCTGATTATAACTCAGCTTAACAGCAGAACTTTCCTACCAGATAGCCCAAAGGGTAAGTTGTGGGGGAAGGGGAGTAAATAGTGGACCCCTTCCATTTTCTGCCCATGTAAGACCCTGAAATGAGATACAAGAAAGGTGTCCACACCCTACTCTCACAGGACTCTGGTCCAGGCTCTCTTTTGGTCCTCTGGCCTTGACTCTTAAGCAAGCAGTGTCCTAAATGACAGCAACATGGGACACCATGTTAGAAGCTGGTTGTCAGTTAACAGGCCAGTCCAGTCTAGAAAGCATTTATACTGTGAATGCACACCTGCACGCATTAGGAATATCCCCTGGGGTTAAAGCAATCTAAAGACTGGTGAAAAGAGCTATCCAACCCAGTCCAGTCCATCCAATCCTCCATCTTGTGCATCTCCTGCCTGGGTGGCTTTGTGAACATTTATGCAGGGAGGAGTGAATATGGGAATGAGCATGACTATTTCCCCAGGAGAGCAGTGGGCACTCTCATTTGGGGAGAAGGAGAAGGTCAGAAGTGCAAGCCTGTGCAATCCTGGGTACAGCACAACCCCCAAAAATGCCCTTTGCAGCATCATGACCTCCATGCCAGCCCAAAAGGAAGCAAAGGCCAAAGTGAGGTCCCATGTCAGCATGGTTCTGTATCTCTCTTCCTCTCCATCCTCTCCAAGGCTGCTCACTGGAGTCAGGCTCACAGGACCAGGGGCAGCAAAACTCTACTCTGGCTAATGGGCTTCTGTGGCCTGGTCCAGTGCAGCCCATAGGTATGTTAGCACCATCAGAGCTTGCTCAGCCATATTTACCAAGGTAACTAGTATTTATGACTAGAAGATTTTTGATCATATATGGAGCCTTACATAAGGAGAGGAATAATTTGCCGTATTCTTACATTTGCAGGCTTCAGATTTTAAAGCTGTTTCTCCTCATCCTCTCAGTTCATGGAAAAGAGTCTTTTCTTTCTTCCTTCCCTCTTTTAGAATGTAGACATGGCTTGGAAGGTGAATTTTCTTCTGTGCCATTTTCCTGGTCTGCTTTACTCTGTGTTCAAGCAGACACCAGAGCTGGCTCTAAGGAAGTGGTGGAGGAGTGTAGGGCCAGTTTGCGAGCAGTTTGCATATAGAGTGGCTCAGCTGTATCGTAAAACTACACCTTGGGCTGACAGGGATGAATGTGACAGGCAGTTCACTGGTCCTACAGCAACTGTTCCAGGTGCTCTGCACCTGTTGTTCTGCTCAGACATTGGCCTTTTTTTTTGCAGCCATAACCATCATAGACGCTGGTTAAATAAACTTAATATTGTGTGCGGTCAACTAGGATCTTGAAAACAAAGCTGGTATGTCATGCCTCTGTGTTCCTGGGTAATGACATAAAATCATTCAGCAAAAAATACTTTTAAAGGATTAAATTTCTGTGTGGTTGGACTGCTCAATTTCCATTGTAAGTAATGAGATTTTGTTATTCAAATCCTCCAGAACTGTCAAATGACATTTTTTGCCCACAGAATTTTGAATTGCTGTGTTTATGATACTAAGTATAGTATTTGCTCATTAGGAAATGATTAGGAGAATGCTGCAAAGAAGTAGAAAATAAAAAGACCAGAAATGCATAGTTACTATATTAAAGCTGATTTAAAAAATATTGCTAGGCAGTCTAACAGAGAAATCCTCCAGATTTCTCTGGAACACACTGCAGACCATATAATCTCATTTTAAATCTCATTGAATCAATCACCCTAGTGCTCTCTCCAGTCTTAGGATGGGAAATCAGCACCTACTATCAGGTGTTATATTCATACCTACAACCCCATATCCCAGGCTATGATCAACTTCAAAGGAATTGCTTATGGATGTGGGTGGTATAAGCTTTACCCTTTCTTTGTTCCTCTATTCTCTTCTTTACAATTAAGTAGTCTCATTTGTTATACTTTGATAAAAGCCATTTTGCAAATTATTTTCTAACAGGTTTAAACCTCTAGTAACCTTCAAAAAATTCAGATGTCAGCAAACTGATTATTCGTGTTGTTGACTAATATAGTGTGCTCTAACACGTTCATTTTTTTGCTAGAGTTTCCCAAAACAAACAGAAATTATCTTGAGAAGAAAAATATCCTTTCCCCAGCAACCAGTTTTGGATCTTGCTTGCCCATCTGAAAGGCAATGGCTGCAGGGCCCCCTCCCCAATGGGCTCACAGGACAAGAGGTAGAGGGGCACATCCAGTAATCCATCTGGCCAGGCCCTTCAATGCATCCAGCAGAAGAGACGGAGAGATACCACTAAAGTACACGCTGAAGGACCTTGTGTTGGCCTTCTGCAATTAAAACCAGCTGAGCGGCTGGGGGTCAGAAAGGGGCATGGGGGAGGTCAGGAGCCGTCTGGCAAAGGTGTCCCCCCCAGTGGCGCCGAGGAGGGGAGAGAGGCAACCGAAGGGAAAGGAAGAGATGGCCGCGGCGTTTGCTTTGGCCTAATTTCAAACAGAGCGCCTTCAGACTCTGTTTACACAATTCTGTCTTTCATGAGCTGTTTTAATTTCTTTAACTAAATGTCTGACTTACTCTTAACTTATTCAGCAGCAATATACTCTTAACTTATTCAGCAGCAATGGGACTGTTTAGTATGAGGAAGAGGAGGCTGAGGGGA
>BJBW01002346.1:356951-417783 GCA_004320125.1 Scolopax mira
AGATACAGTGCTAAGGGACATGGTGTAGGGGATGACTTTATAGAGTAGGGTAGATGGTTGGACTCGATGATCCCAAGGGTCTCTTCCAACCTAGACAATTCTATGATTCTATGATTCTATGTCTGCGAGCCCTGAAGATTTGACTTATCCCGTGGAAATCAGAAGAAACAAAGTCAAGAGAGTTGATGCAGACACAACTGCACACTTTATAAATTTGACATTCAGGAGTATGGTCTCTCTTTTAAGTCAGGGCCGAGCAGGGACTGTGAGGAAGCTTTGTGTGCTCTGGTGGACACCAGGCCGCGGTTGCAAACATTGTACAGACATTTTCTAAGCCCAAAGTCATACACTCCCAATAAGTTAAAGCAAGTTCTGCTTTAATGGATTTCTATCATTTGTATGTCTAATGTCTAACTTCGCTTTTTGGTAAATATGTGCACATTGTATGTATAAGTATTGCTCATTCCTTGTAGCTGGGCTACTACATGTTTAACAGGCAGCAATATTTCCCTCATTAACATTTTCCCTCCCAAAAAAAGCAATAAAACAAGACAAACACTGTACTTAAAAAAAAACCAAAATGAAGTGCTATTATAAGTTTTCCGAGAGGCAGTCCAGTACTCATTTTGGAGAGGAACACTCAGCTAGTTCGATAAGGCTGGAGCCTGAAACATATCCAGCACGGTGCAAAGTTTCAATTGGTCTGTGTGCCGGGAGCTGGACACCTGCCTCTGAGTCCTCAGAAACTTCACATTTTATGTGAGCCAAAACACAAGGCTCTGCTCAGAGTAAGGCTTGAGAAAACCAGCCCCTTGCTGCCGAAAGTGCCTTCTGCTGGCCCAGGGGCACAGTGACTGCCATCTTGGCAGCCGGGGCACGGCATCCTGCCACAGCACAGCCAGTCCGGGAGTTGGTATAACCCTGCCACTCAGTTTGGAGGGGAAGAAAACATGCCAGCAAAATTGTGTATGGGATAGAGGCATCTGCCGTGTCTTGTTTGGCTTTGGAGGACTCGTTTGCATACAGCACGTTTTGCTGATTTGGCTGCATCCACACAAACTGCTCTGCTGCTGTAACCTCACCATGTTTCAAAACCTATAACATCACTCAGTCAGGCAAAGAGCAGATTCACCTGACCTAAATTCCCTCTTAGTCCCAGTGCTGCCTGTTTCCAATTACCTCCATGCCTTTAAAGGCCCCTATGTGCTAGTGTCCCCGCTGTAAAGTAGGCAAAGCCGTGTGTTTCATCTCACAAGGATGCTACAAAGACAAATTAATTAAAGACAATGTGGTATTCATTCACTGTAAGAACACAGGTAAACAAATACCTTTATATCTACATCCATGCTTTGGTAACATTGAGATATCCATCTCTGAAAGTGCAATAGGGGACATTCTCCCCTTTCACCAAAGGCCTACATTTTTATTAGCTTGTATTTTACTTACAGAAAGACAATTTCAAATTTTCCTAAAAAAGGATTTTACCTTTCACACCAGTCTTTCTTTGCTTCAGACTAGCACGCTTGGAAAATTGCCAGGTAGCTGCTCAGAATATTGCAGGTCCTGGGTTGCATTTGGATCAATAAATTTAAGGCAAATGAAAGCAAAGCAATGTGGCAAAACTCACACAAAGGCCTGCTTACATAGGGCATGATGTTGTTCTCAAAATCTCTGAAATAAAATGTTGTAATCTGCTTCTGTGCTCTGTCAATGGTTAGTGTTTGAATCCAAAGAAAAAAAATCAATAACCCGAACCCAGAAGTTAAGATGCCTTGGGAACACCAAATCTCACGTTTATTCTCCAGCCCATTATCTTCTTTACCAAAATAAAGAAGATAAAGATCTTATGGTAAAATCCTAAGAGGTGGTAGATATTTAGAGAAGGACAGCATTTCATGACATGGCAAGAAGGGCCTAGTCTTGTTGGGTTCTGAATACCATAAAGGGACTATAATGTTGATGTGCTCTAACTTAATGTCACAATACACATGAAAAATAAATGTTTTGAATAACAAGGTGTCAAGTAGAAAGAAAACAAATGTTTGAAGGTGGCTTTCATAACCTTGCAAAAAAAAGTATTGGACTACAAAGCTGATTTACACTATCTCTTCCATTAATCTTTGTCTCAGTAAAAATGAAGTAATATGTCAACCCTTAAATGTAAGTAAGAATTTTGTGTCTCTGATTTAGTGTATTTGAGAGATTCTTTCACATATTACATCAATGTGAGTAATAAAAGCTATCACAGTATGTTAGAAAAGGGGTATTTGTCCAGGCCAGAAGTTCAGTGGTTATGAAGTTATCATTAATCTATTTTTTTCTGAGCCTACTGTTGCTGGCTGCCACTTAAGTGAACTAATTTGTGACAGAAATGTCATAGAGCAATACAAGGTGTTCCAGACCAATTCTAAACCCAGTTCAGTGCTTTCTCATATGACCACAAGCTTTGGTGTTTATAAATGGAAGGCCTGCTACTAGAGCCAAGGTGAAAAAATGAACAATTTTGTAAGAGATTTAATGTATCTGATACAATACTAGTAAAACAGTGGAATAAATTGCACTATCACTAAGCTTAAATTTCAGATCATTACAAAGACTAAATTTAAACAAGGTGTAAGGCTTCACAGAAATACATGCCAGGCCATTTTAAAAGACAAGTTCAAACTTAAGGATGACTTTGCTTTTATGGTAGAACCTTAGGGCAAATAATAATTCAGCACTTATTGGTTGCTGTTAAAGAAAATAAATTGCAGTTACTTTGAGTGAGAAGTTTTGTGATAATTAGTCAATTACCAAATTTAAACCCAATTAATTACCAAATTTTTAATTACCAAAATTAAACCCAATTTTCTTATAGTGCAGTGCACGGGTACCATAGGGACTTACAAATAGTAGCTGAAATTACCTAGAAATTAGTTGAAAAAGCTGTATTTTTTCCTCTCTATTTGCATTGTGCCTGGAATAATGGGATCTGTGTCCCAATGAGCATTTTGAACTGCAATGGTATCACACGTAAGGGTAGTCTGCTTTCAGCCCTGCAGGGCCTTGGTATTCATATGCATGTATAAGCCTTCTCTTAGACTTCTTTTTAGGGATGGAAACAAAGCAGAGATCCTTTTGAAAAAGCTTTGGCCTCAAGTCTTTTGAACTAAAATCCAAACTGTAAAGTGTTTCTGAGAACACCTTGAACTGGGCATGAATTCAAGTATAATGGAGGCTAAAAAACATCATGAAGTCCTGAAGACCTTAGTATTTTGAATTTAATTGTATACAGAAATTAAACAGAATCTAGTGTTAATGTGGGGGAAAAGAAAGTGAAACTCCATTATTCATGGGAGAGAAGAATATTTTGGTTCAGACTGAGTTTTCTCTGCGGTTGAGCGCAGACCTCAATTTCCTATAGAAAATGGAAGACAAAAGGAATGTTTAATGACTATGAGTAGATGCGAGTAGTTAAAAACATTAACAGACCCATCCTACACTGTACAAACAGACCTAAATTAGCTTCCCAGGAGAACAGATAACCTTTGACTCTTCTCTGTACTAGAGCTAGGCTGTAAATTTGAAACTGCTTAAATTAAAAAGTAATACAATTCCTTCCAGGTGCGAGGGAGTACTTTATACAATAATAGGAAAGTGTTCTCTTCTCTCACAGTGGGTTCAGTATGAGAAATATAAACAGTCATTTAATGTGAATACCCAGAATGAGCTTTAGATATAAACGTCATCAGAAAATGACCTAAAAAAAAATTAAAGCAGAAGACAATTTTGATTACCAGGCTTGTGTTTTAAATACAGACATTCATCTTTGTTTACAGTGATTGTTTCTCAAGATATTATCAGGTCAGCTACATAATAATGAAAACCATCTTCCTTCCCTCTCTAAGAATGCTACAGAATATATTAACTTCTATTTTTTTTATTGCCATGAAGCTCTCAGTATAATTCAAATAAATGACCTTGCTACACCACCCAGTTTGTGTACAAGCAAAAAAATATAGTTTAATGTAAATAGATATCTTATTCTTATACCAGCACTAGGAAATAGCCTAATGCATCTATTGTAAAATGTAATTTATCCTTGCCACCTACTCATGCATTTCACAGTAGGTTGATACAAGTGTAGGAACAGTTCCGCTGATTTCAAAGAGGCTACTCACACACATAACATTTGGCTTATGCCCTCATTTAGGTTAAAACTTACACTATAAGAAATCTTTAGGAAGAACATTTTCACATGTTAGTGAGCTTCTTGATAACTCTTATGTTTAAACCCAATCATGTTTTATGCTTGAGCTTTGTCTCCAGCTGGAGACAAATTTCTTTCCACACAGATCAGAAGGAGTACAGCTTAACTGCATGGTCATGGTCTCGCCTCTCCTCCACTTCTTTTTGTCAAGACACTTCCCCTTACTGTAGTGGTTATTTGAGGATTGCAGTGGACTTACTCACAAATGCTGTGAACAAGCTTAAATGATATGGATTATGGTCTGAGATCTTGGTGCCTAAAGTCAAACTGTTGAAAATTGCTGCTCAGTTTTTTGGCATTCGGATATGAAATTAGACACAGAAATTATGTATCTGATTACACTCTCCATAACTGTTGTAATCCCTTCTAGAGACAGGATCTTTCTGAATTCTTACAATAATGAGCCAAAATATTTGTTAAGATTATGCCATAACTGGATGTTTGGGCCCCATGAAAATACGCATTTAAGAGACTTCTTTGCTTGATTCTGATATTACAAGTATCAGTTGTTGGTTACTGGTGTATTGAAGTCTGCCAGAAAATGTATATACTCTCTATGGAATTATCTAAAAAGAGGAAAACAAATTCTTGAAAGTCTTAGCTGTACATGCTGCATCTGGGAGGAGATCAGATATTTGACATGACCAATAGCAGTCTTTTTTATAAATGACTGATTGATAAACTCTGTTTTACTACACAGACGTATTTAAAAGACTGAAATCTAAATTTAAAACTCATGTGGTTCATCTCTTATGTATAAAGTACATTTTTGCATCCCATCATACAGTCCAGAAGCAAAGCCTTATTATCTGACCTTGTAAGCGTGGAGTTCAACTGATCAGGAGTATGCTAAAATACTGCTGGGAGTGGGTTTGATACAATTAGCTCCAATTCATTGCCTGGCATGCATAAAATGTAAATTTAAATAGCTACTCATTCCCTTTCTCACAGTGGGGTAGCAAAGACAGACTACATGTGACACCTTTGCTTCCCCGGGGCTTTTTCTCTTGGGAGAAAGTGGGATTGTGGCCATGGTATGACCACAAGCATGACTGGTTTGCAAAGAAAATCTTCCTCCTTCTCATCTCTTATAAAACGTGTCCTCGTCTGGGTCATGGGATGTGTTTGGGTTACTTGGCTGTTGTTATTTTTCACATTTCACATATTGAAATGTGTCAAACAATTTAGGACTTTGGACTGCTAAGGAGGCATTTCAAAAATCAGGAGAGGCTTTTCTTTATTTACGTGGCAATTTTCATAATATGCCACTGAATCTCTGCATTATGATGTTTGCAATAGGTGCTGACTGTGTTATTTGAGGTACATTTTATTCTGTTCACAGCAACTTTCTCAAAAAATTTCCTTTACAAAAGGAGCCTGAAGACCAGAGAGATTTTGCAAACTTTTCATTGGTCCCAGAACTGAATAAATTCACCTATGTGGGAAACCGCATTTTCCACAACGGGACTGTAGTTGCATAGCTTTTAACTGAAAATATGATGAAGACAATAAAGCCTTGTTAGCTGCATTAATGCACACAAGAGCTTTTAACCACCTAGTCTCTGGTCTTGTTTCTGTGCAGAAGTTTCCCTGCTGCTTATACGCTACCTATATCCCAGCTCCTGGCCATCCACAAATCGCTGATCCAGATACTGGGAAGTTTCTACCAAAAGTTACTGGTGTCTCACGAGAAAAGGATCCAAGATAAGGCATTGCTTTTGCTAGATCTGCTAATGCTGCTTCATAGTTAGGAAATACAGTAAACTACTAGGTCGAATAGCAATCCTTATGGAAAATTTCCTGGAAGGAACCACCCCCACTCCCCATCAGTAGATGGAAGTTGCAGCCCTGAGGTTTTTGACTGAAATATCTGGAAAATGAGTTTATAGTTCTTAGGAGGAAAGGGGGGAATAAAAAAAAATCCACCAAACATCTGAACACTGACCAGACTCAGTTGTAGTCAAGCGACCACTAATGCACCTAAAAATACAGCTGGATTTATAATACAGCTCGCTGTTACTCACAGTGTGGGATATGTGCAGGAATGTCCTGTAATAACTGCTGTGATGGGTCCTGGGGCCCTCTGCTCTTTTATCAGGGCATAAGCAGTCACGGGTGAAGTACGTGCCCAGAGCTTTTTCATTTAGCAGTTGAAATGACACCAGAAAATGCCCACAGCATTCTCTGCCAGAAACGCTGCTTGGAGCACCGCTCTCCTCACAAGTGGTGATGTTTGTCTTTGGAGGATCTAATACAAATAGACTGGTTTTGGTTTTAGGTGAAAGCATAAGCCTCGACCCTCTTTTCCCAAAAAAAGCTACAGCTTTGGCTTGGCTCAGTGCGATGAGGACCGTGAGAAGGCAGCGAGGCATCCCAGGCTTCAGGGAGGAGTTTGGCTGGATTCAGACCCTTGAACCATCAGTGCCAGTGTGGAGGGTGCAGCAGGACGCACATTGCATCAGGGCAACATAAATACTCAACTCGGCTACTCTCTGGCAATGCAGAACCAAATCCATCCCTTCAGTTCATGCATCTGAGGGCCCTGCCCTAGGAAAGCAGTTGTTCTTCACCTCTTACTCAGCAACAAGGAAGACCAGGCACACCCAGAATGTGATTTGGGTCTAGGATGACTGTGTCCATAACACACAGCTCACGAGCAATCATCTATATTATGCATCTGGGCCGACAGGTTCATTCATCATCCTGAAAGGCAGATCATAGTCCTTGAATATATTGGTCGTAGTTTCTGCTTTTAAAGGTTGCAGAATTGCCATTCATACACAAAGCCAGTAGTGTTTATGCAATCAGCAGGCTGAGCAGTCACTCTCTAAGACTAAACTGTCTAACATGGCTTTACTGGAGTTTTTGTTTTGCAGAGTGTTCTTCCAGCAGCTGCTCCAGCTGACCGCCTAGTTGCAAAGCTATTACAGTTTGCCATTGGCAGTGCGGAGACCCTGAAGAGTTTCTGGCTTCCCTTAATTGAACAGAAGAAACTAATTTAAATTTTAAAAAATATAATTAGTTTGACTTCCTCTACCAGGAATTCTGTAATTGATACTATGAATAAATTATGGAATGCAGTTGTGAGGGTTCTTAATTACAAAGCTTCTTAGCTGCACAACTTCTGGGCCGATGAGTGATATATGTTTTGTCCTCCAAAACGGAGCATAATCCTTGTCATAGAGCATATCCACATGCCGCAAGCTGGAAGTGAGGGACTGAGCCGAGGGCACAAATCCTGACTGAATACTTGCTGAGGCAGGTGTCGCTCAGCTTATCTGCAGAATGCAAATACAAAGCGAAGCAACTGGTCCAGGCTGGCCCAAAAGCCAGAAGGGGTTTTAACTTAGTGATTACAATTAGCTTAAGCCTTGTGCAATATCCTTTATTTTCCACGTGTTTGAATTAATTTTCAGCTGTTGTCGTGCTTTTCAGCTGCTGCGTGTGAGTTTCTTTCTCTCCAAGCAAATTATTCACCAAGAAATAATTCAGCCACTTCTCTCTCTTTTTTTCTCATCTATAAGCCAAATTTGGCTTTCAAGCATTTCATTAAGCACAAATGACATCACATACTTCTTCAAACTTACAGATAAAACTTTAGAATATGGCTGCACTTAAGAGTTATTTGCGGTAAAAATTAAATAAGAAAAAATAAATCTCTTTAATGGAATGTAATCTTATTTACTAAAAACATCTTTGATCTGAGTAACAATATAGACTTTTAAACATCTCATTTGGTTAAAAAATCAGTGAAATCTCATGCATTAGCTGCCTCTAGGGAATGTATAATGGTTGTGTTTTCTCATTTCTCACTGAGACGAAGCTATCCTTTCACAGACTTCACTTCCCATGCAGCAGACTCTATTTCTTAATCCCATGTAAAATTACCTCTTTATGTGCTTCCTAAACTCAATAGCTTCCATTGACATGATTGAATTAAAAAGGCCAGAGGCTGTTCAATATCCCTGCAGCAAAGTATCCTAGCTTATGTTCTCTCGAATCCCTGTACCTATTATCTCTTCTTCCCTAAAACTGGGTGGCTGTCCCCAAACTGCCCTGGAGGGAGGGAGGGAGGGAGGGAGGAAGGAAGGAAGGAAGGGAGGAAGGAAGGGAGGAAGGAAGGGAGGGAGGGAGGAAGGAAGGAAGGAAGGAAGGAAGGAAGGAAGGAAGGAAGGAAGGAAGGAAGGAAGGAAATAGCTGTTTTCCAGCCTTGGTCACATCTCCGTGTTTGTTGTAATTAATGCTATTCACTCTTCTGAATGCCCTGGAATCAGTGATTTTGGCCCTTACTACGGGTTTTGTTTGCTACAACTGTCAGCAGTTTTGTAGCCATCTGCCTGCCCCAAATTCACCATCAAGCCTCCTGCAGCTTCTGAAGTTTATTGCCTTCACCATTTCCAAGCCCTGTGAGCCTCAATGCCCTCCTCTTTCCCCAACCTGGCCAGGCAATGCTAGAAATCCCTATGGCTGGGTTCTCACGGCTTCATGCAGCTCTAAAGCACCAAAGAGCAGCCAGAGCTATAAAAACCACCACTCTCACCACTTTTCATATTACATATCTTCAAACAAAATTGCAACAAATTTTTTTCTTTGACTTTTAAAATTTAGATTATAAATATAATTTCTTTCATTTTAAAAAACACAAGGAAGTTCTTCTATTTGAAAGCGGTATTAAACTGCACTTGGGGTTGTGTATAAATCAGTCATTTAACCTAGTTATCACCAGAGCAAGCATTACATCCTCAGAAAATCCAGATTAAGATTAAACCTCAAGGGAAGTGAAACAGATAGAGAACATAAATGAACAACTTTTGCATTGACTTGGAGCACATAAGCAAAAAACACCTTCAATGCTTTCAATATGCTGGTTGGGATTCAAGCTCCATGTCACCCTGATCATAGCAGAATATTCTGCGTGGCAGCAAAACCAGGTGGAATTAATATGAAAGCTGCTTTTGTGGCTAGCAGGAATAAGTTGGTTTTGAAAATTAGATGCAAGAGGTCTTGTTGGTGGAGGATTATCAGTGTATATGAATGCAATAGCATTACTAAACTAAAGCGTTTCTGGGAAACCCTTTTTTGGCTATAAATCTAAGAGGACTACTGGAATTACTGGAAGAAACTGGAGGGAAGAGAGGGAAGGTGATTGTTTCCAAATGGTCAATGGACACTTCATCATGCACTGCTCACGCTGGAACAGGGGGTGGATAATTTCCATCAGTTTATCTATTTGATAAATTACAGTTATGAGGGAGCTGCTGTGTTAGGGGGAATTTAGCTGGAAAGTTTTGCCAAACAGATAACTAAATCAGATTTGGTCCTCTAGAGGGATCAAAAACCTGTTGAACTCCTTGTTGCTTCATCTTCCCAAATCCTGTTATATTCCATCATGTTTCAGAAGGGGTTCTAATTAATTCATATTATTTCACTGAAGATAAAGTGTGCAAAATCTTATGAAAATATTTTCACTGCTTGGACATAGGACTGGGATTTTTTTCACTGCGCTATTTTTTGGCCATGGTTTGGAGGTTAAGCTATGGTTTTTCTCCATTACTTCAACATAAGATTGTATCAAGCTGCCTTTAAAGTAGAAAGAATTTGGTAGCTTTCTATTTTACAGTTGTTTAAGAATTTCATTGCATTGTTTACAGATTTTTATCTAGCTTTTCCAGAAGATGTTTTATACTGCCACTTTCACGGAAATATTATCAGGTTTAGGCAGTGATTAAAATACGGCACATGAGCAAACTGGCCGTCTTTCAAGGCTCTCCCACAACTTTGGCTGTATTGTTCATACTGAAATTAGAAAAAGAGTTCAGGAATTAATTCACATATGTTTAATCTCCTCAATTAAGTGTTTGGCTGCTGTTACTTTAATTGAAAAAAAAAAGTGAATGGTACACTGTATTCTTCAAATCCCTGTGACTGGCTGAGAAAGAGATTTCATAAAATAACGTAGCAAGTAACACAGCAAACTCTCTTGTGCTGTGCCTCTCAGTGCTAGTATTTGAGAATGGTGTAAAATTCAGGTTCTATGTGGCCTGTGGGCATGAATTGCATGGTTCCTGGTCTCTCAAAGACTGATAATACACCACTTTTCACTCTTGTGTTAGTTGGCAAGGGATAATTGCACATGTTGTGCCAGTTATTTGGGAAAGGTTGGATATAATAATCTTTGGCACTTCATTCTATCGTCTTTGCGTTCCAGACTGAGTTATTCAGATGGGACATTAGATGACTGTTGAAAGTTTTTGTCATAGTTGGATATTATCCACCCATCTCTGAAAGCCTTTTTTAGACTCTGAGAAGTGCTCAAGCAAGTGGTCTGTAAGGATAAGTGAGGAAATAAATAAAAGCAAGGCCTATCAGCCGTCCATTAACTCTGATTTTGTGAAAATGCAGCTTCCCCACAAAATTGCATTAGGAGTAGGTAGATAGAAGAGTCAGGGTCAAAGGCAGGAGTAACTAGGTGTCTCAGATGTCTTGTTGCTTCCTTTTCCCATTCTTCCCCTCCTCAGAGCACAATGCACAGTGCTGCTGGAAAGGGGATTCCTCTTTACAAAGCCTGTCCTGAGTTGGGATTTCTCTAGAGGCAGGTGGATCGTGGCTCTGCCTTTCCCCCCAGAGACACTTCCTGGTAGGGCACACGGTTGTGCAGCGTGCCCTCCAAGACTGCAACTAAATCCATGTCCTCCTCCAGTTCTGCTATTTGCCTTTGCCCACTTTCAGCTAAAAAACTAGTGAGAGGCAGGTCCTCAAGAATAAACACGGTCAGGAGGGAGCTGTGTCCTGAAGCCCTGCCTGCACCTCCCTGCTTCCCCTCCCATTGATAGGATAAACCAGAAAAAAGTTGATAAAACAGGAGAATTCCACAGCAAAGAACTTGCTGTCTTTAAATGCAAAGACCTGTCTTTCATAATAATTTTCCTCCTCCTAATTAATTAGTGGAGAGTGTGTGGCTGTTTTGAATAGTTGTGGGTGTCGGTGACAGTGTCAATGGGTAACGTTTGTCCAGAGCTAGGCCAGCTTTTCAGCACAAAAGGTAGTTGGTAATTAATTCCTAAGGATGTTAACTGAGTTGCAACTGAATTTGACTCCTTTCACAGCTAGATAAGGCCGTGGTTCACACACAGCCTCATTACACATTACTTTTCTTGTAGCAAAATTGGTTTAATGTACTCCCACTCCCTTGTCACATCATCTCTGTGCCTTCTCTGCTGGGCAAATGTGTCAGCCAGGCTGGCCACCGGCTCGGGAAGCAGCATAAGAAAAAAAGCAGCAAAGTGAAAAAAGTGTCTATTTTGCTGTCAGCCCCACTAAAAGAGATAATCAATCTTAAAGGTCCCTTCCAACTTAGATGATTCTATGATTCTATGTCAAGCCACTGAGGAAGCAAAGAGTGACAGGCAGTGGAGAAAGTCAGAGGGATATCACAGCCTGATAACATTCCACACATTCTACAGCCTCAGAGGTTCTGAACTACATGTCAGAACAAGTATTATGTCCTTGGGACTTCTGATAAGCGTACAGTTAGTATCATATTGCTAGCTTTATACACCCTGCATAACACATATATAAAAGTAAAGATAAAAGACATGATACTTGGGGAACGCCGTGTTTGATCTGTTTTCTTCATCTCTCCCTCCCTTGCCACCCGCTTTCAAAAGGTGTTTTCAGTTTTGAAGTCCCAAGCAGGGCCGTGCACTGTGTATATATACGGTTTGTGTACATCATCTGTGGATGTGACCATGCTTTCTGCCAAATCTGCCAAATCCCAGGTGTTCAAAACCTCAATGACCTATGCAGAAATCCTGGACCGTGCTTGAGCATGAGTAGGAGCTCACTGTTCAGTCCAGCCTCTTGCTGCATGTCGGGGTCTTGCAAGGTCTTGTGTGCCTTTCAAGGACATTTGTTGCAAGAAAGCAGGGTTTTTACCATTCTTCTTGACCCAGATAATTAAATTCTGCCAAAATCTCAGTATCTAGCATCAGAATCTAGGTATTTTTGAGCTTTCATTCGCTGCATTCTCTGTCTTGTTCGCTATAATTTCTGTTAAAAAGGATGGGCAGAACAGGATGGTGGCTGAAAAGAGGAAAAGGGGTAAAATTCAGGCTCCACTCCAAGGAGTGTCTGTCTCAGTCATTCAGTAGGCTCTCTGCTGAAGGAGGCAAACCATGAGGGAAGGATTAAAAAAAATTAAGTGAACACACAGGTATGGCACATGTTAGAGTTTATCTATCCTAAAAAGATTTAAATTCAAAAGAAAATATTCTTCTTATCGGGTTTTGAAAGCATTAGCAATGTGTTAGTGTCTCCCATGGGAAATCTGAGGACTTCATCATCTTCAAATAATATTTTTTGTCTGTTTCAAATAACTTTTTTTATCTGTAATATTCCCCATGTTAAGAGGAGCAGTGAGAATTTAACTTGTCAAAAGTCACGGACAATCAGAAGCAATTAATGGTTACAGATTACTTGATTCTCAGACCCACGCTTTATCTAGCAGTCTTTCTCCTTGATGTTCGTGAATGATACAAATAGAGTTTTTCTAGTGTTGGGTTTTGCTTTCTTTCTGAAATTGCATTTCTGGTCCTCTTTTATGAGGTGTTTTATTATAGGCTTTCTTTGTGCATCCTCTCCATCACCCAAACTATATTTGATGTGGCTGCAGATATTGGATGCCCTTGATATCCTATCCGACTGTGGCTACTTCAGAGGATCCTCTTGTCATCAGACAAACTCTTCTAACCAAATAAAGTAGATTATGAGGAGCAGAAAAAATGTTTAGACTAGCATGGAAAATGATGCTTTCTCTGATCAGAGTGAGAAATTGCCCTGAAACTATAGGAATTTCCTGTTGCTAAAATATTGTGTAGGTCCTAAAAACTTTGCAGGCAGTTGTTTCTCCTCTGGGCAGCTAGAAAGGTCAACGTGCCTTGGGCTAGGATGTAGGATTGCAGCATTTAAGAGTTCATCTAGTCAGGAAATTATGGCTGTAAAGTTACATAGCCCTGTCACTTGTCATTACACAGCTCATTAAATCTCAGCTAATTGCAGCTTCACCCTGGTATCCAGGTCCTAATGTTTCTGTGTCTAATTAGCACACTGAAATCCTAAAATCCAACTGTTTTTCCTTATTTTTGTCACTTCTTGTACAGGAAGCAATGGAATGTAGAGGTTATACTTGTTCAGAAAAGTAGAAATTGCACCCTTGTTATTTATCCTTTAGTTCAGTTGTTGAAGAGGTCAGAAGTGACTGGAAATGGAGAGAAAATTATTTTTATAGTGCAAGATTCTCCAGTTTGTGCAGAAAGTTCTTTTCATTTATTGTTCATTGTATTTCTCTCACTCCTTCTGTTCCTTCCCATGAATAACTCTCTGAAGAATTATCTATAAATTATCCATCTTGTTTTTGTCATCATATGATTTCTAGGAAGAGTCATGTTTCTTTGGCAACCAAAAAAAATATTTCATAAGCAAAATCACAAGAAGAATTTTTGAGTGGTTATTTGCTATCAATATCACACCCTTCCATTTCATTAGAACATTCAAAGTATATTTTCACATTCAAGAAAGTTCCACTGCCAATGTCCAGCTTAAAAAGCATGCTGGAATGCATCAGACCTTATACTTGGGATATAAAAAGCATCTAATTCTCAGGTGCTTTATACAAAACTGGGTATTTCCTATTATAATAAAGCAAAAGTTATAATTTACAATTACTCATAATTTCACATGAGTTTACCTCAGGAGCAATCCATGAGTCAGTGTTGTGACAGAGTGCTTTTTCCTCCAAAATGGGCTTTTGAAGATGGAGATAACATGCACCAAACTTTGTATTATTCTTGTTTGAACAATGCTCTTTTGTTTTGTGGTTAAAGAAACCAGTCACTTTTAGCCCTGCATATGTGACAATGAGGCAAATATAGCTATTTTGTTATTCTTCCAAAACTGCTTGTTTCAATTTTGAGAAGTGTTTTTGTGTGTGTGTGTGTGTGTATTAGCAAAAAGACCTGTAAGTAGTATATATATTTGCTATGCAAGTTTAAGAATTTTTATACAATGGGAATAATTCCATTATAATTTACATTTAGATCACTAAATAAATTTAAAATTCTTGCCTTTTTCCATAAAACTTCTGATTTTTTAGACATTTTAATCATAATTATTCCACATTGAAATGCAAGATTCAAAGTGTCTTTTCAAATGAACTGCCTTGGTAAATAAATTCAATTTGTAGTTAACCTCATATTTGAGATGAGTTCTCACTGTGTGATTTTCTATGAGGAGCTGAAATGATGAGTAAGCATGCTAACACATTAGCTTTTGCTGCTGGTTTTACTAGGTTTTTGCTATACTTGTTAATCTAGATTGATTCTGTTTATTACACTTACCTATGGGGTGTATTTTCAGACACACTATATTTCTGAAAGTGATAAAGATCAATCCTGAAGGGGGAAAAATCATAAAGTTAAAAGGTTAAAAAAAATAATTCTGCAGTTAATCTAAAAATCTAGCAAACATAAGAAGATTTCTCTAGGCTGTAATACAACATGCATTTATCTTTCAAAAAGCCACCCTTTTATGCATAAAAAGTGGCAATGAAGCTCTGCAAGATTGCCCATGAATCTTCTGATAATAAGTACTGATGCCTGGGTAATAATTATCCAAGATGATCTCAGTGCATTTGTTCCTACTAAGAAACTCTGAAACCCTGATACTCTCATGAGATGTACATTTTCCATATTAGAGCAAGTTTATAAATACTAACAAATTGGGTCTTTCAGAACGTAAGAGATGTATGGAGTCTCTTCATTTCATAGATGAAAACCCCCAAGAGCCTAGAGGTTAGCATTGGGCAAATCACAGAGAAAAACATCGAGGAGCTGGTGCTGAAGCTCATGTGGTGACTAAGCAGAGTCATCTCGTGCCACTCTCGGTGTCACATTCTCAGCCTTCATGGACCCAGAACAAAAGATGGTCTTGTAAAGTGCGACCCCAGATCTCCTGCTCGCTGATGTGAGCAGCGCTTGTGTGACTGCTATTTTTACCCACTAGTCACTTACCACTTGAGACCCATATATGAAATATTGCTATCTAGCCATCATCAGAACAAATGAGTCTTGTAGGTTCCATCTGGAATAAATGAGGCAGTGTTCCAAGCTCCCCGGGAAAGCCTGCAAGGGCTTCGCCTGGCTGTTTGGTCGATAGCCGTCTTGGAGTCTTTTCCCCTTCCTCTGTTGATTGATGCTGAGGCGCCCTGCCCCTGCATACCTCCACACCGAAATACAAATGTTCAGCCCCGATTTTACAGTTCATCACAGATCAGTTATTAATTTGCATTAATTTATCAACTGCTGGAGGCCAAAAATATTCCCTCAGACCTCTTTTTTTGGGGGGTTGTTGGCTAGTTTGAAAGGGACAGGACCGCCAAACGCCCCAGGCGGGATATTCTTCATGCAGCCTGGTTTATAGACTAAAGCATGCCCATGCTATTACTCTTTCCAAAGCTGATACTGCTCATTCTTGCTGAAATGGCTCTGTTTGTAACTAATGCTGCAGCTGTTAGACAACTGTGGAGAATCTGAAGGTGGTGGGTCTCCCACACACAGGTTTGTTTAACCCCTGAAGTTCCGCTACCCAGAGCAGCAGACTGAGGACCAGCTGGGGTTCCTCTGCTCCTTCAGGCAACACACTTTGTGCTATGAAACCCTCTGTAGATGGAAGCGGTGCTGCTCAACATGCTGGTCCCTCAGGGCTTGGAAAGCCCCTGGCAAAGCCTATGCCAGGACCCCAGGGCTGCATGTGCCACTCGCAGCCTCCAATAATTCTAACAGGAGTGACAGCTCTGGAGCACACTAATGTTTACTTAAGTGCTGGACTTTCTTTACTTTCCTGGATTTGAATCATGCAGGAATATTTGTCATCATTATTTCTGAATGAACTGGAAAATGTTAAAGCTGTTTCACGGTTACCTTGCTCCTTATTTTCCAAAGGACAAAATCCACAATGTGCAACTGCCTGTGACCGTACACTTTATTCTGAACTCGTCCTGCAACTCAGGAGCGTTATTGCATTGTCTCTGACTCATTGGAAAACAATTAGCAGGAGCATCTCTTCTCCTAATTAGGTCAGGCACTATGGTGTCTCATTTCAGATTTTGGATGTAATTTTGTATTTATTTTATCAATTAGGAACACATTGGTAAAAAAATGGAACTTCACTTTGAAAAGGCCAAAATGAATAGAGACATTATTGCGGGCTTGTGTGTGTTCTTCCTGCCTCTTTGAAAGTAGATGATCACTCAGAAGAAAATACTTTGAAAGATTTTTGAAAATTTCAAACATGTGATGTTGTTTTAAAAACCCCATGAAGATATTTTTTCATCCATGAAAGAAACTGCAGAATTAACAAACCTAGTTTCTTACGGTGTTGTTTGTTATGACCCTTTACAGTCATAGTGTCAACTCCTGTCCATTCTTCCTTCCTGCAGTATCATTAAATAATGTTTATGTCTCCTAAATCCTTCCACAGGACCGTGGTCTCTCTCCTCTGCCTCCTGGATCAGCACAGACTTCAGCCTTGCTTTTCTTAGAGCGTTAATTCAGGTTTCTTTCTCCTCTGTTTAGACACAGGTTTTCATGAACATTGGGTTGAAGTCAGACAATGCGTTCAAAAGTAGTTGGGTAATGTTGGGAGAGCCAGATGGACACCACCACTGCAAAAGTCCTGGATTCCTCAGAAATCATCCTGAAAATGAGACTGCTGCACTCCTCTGCCACTTGCACAAAAAGTGGATATTATTTGGTATAACTTCTCAAACTGAAACTGAAACTTCTTAAACATGATCTATATATCAGTGCCTTCCTCTAAACATAAGCAGAAAATCAGCTCCTTTGACTTGACCATTTTTTTCCCTGAAAGGAGAGAGAAAAAAGTCCTGGCCTTACTTTACCTCTTCCTGTTTTCCTGCTGGCGGATCTGTGATTGTTTGGATAAGGCACAGTGCAGACCGCTCTCAGGGGCTGCAATCTGAGAAATCAGAATCTGCATCTGCTCTTTTCTTCTGCCTTGTGATCTTGAGGTGGTCATTACCTTCTCGCCCTCTGCTTTCCCTTCTTGTTCAGACCGAGGGTCCTTTGCATGAAGGGCTGCGGCGCTGCCGAGGGTGTGAGCCTGTGGGTGAGACGCTGGGGCTGTGGGAGGAGGAGGAGGGACAGTGGAGTGAAGGTGTTGCCTTCTGGCAACAGCAGACTTTTAGACCAGCTCAGATGCTCACCAGACCACACTGTTAAGAGTTTTTAAGAGTTTAATTGTTGATTTTAACTTTGGGGTAAATGTAGACTCATTCACAGTCCAGGCAGTGCTGGAGGAAAGCTGTTCTGTGCAGCTCCTTTTAAGAACTCCCTTTAGCTAGTGTGTGGAAATTTTCAGATACTAAATTTTCTGTGGGAAAAGTGGGAATTCAATTTAATTGAAAGCACTGACTTCAAGTTGCCTAAATGATTATGACAGGTTTCAGGTTTTCCATTTAAAATTATTTCTGAATTTCTCCCATAAACTTCACCAAAGAAAACTTTTCCAGTTGAAGTGCATCTTAACTAGATTTTAACATTGCTTTCAAAATTATATTGAGATTTAGCACAGAAGAGATGGGCATTTTGTAGCAGTGACTGTCAGGGATATCAGAGAAGGAAGTTTAAAACAATACAAAGAATCTTCCAGATCTGAGTGATTGTCTTTTTTCAGCATCCCATTTCTAGTCAAATTCTCTGAGAAGATTCAGAGAGAGCAATGGGAACAGAACTATGGCAACTGTGGATATTCTGAAGATGAATTTCCAAAAGTCAAAGGTTATGAATTATCTCTTTGTTACTAAGAGACATGACTAAAAGGCTTTAACAGAACTTTTGGTGACCTTGAGGTTGCAGTTATCTTTTATCTTCTCTTGCTATTGTTTTAGCTTCTTTTCAGAATATCAGAAATAACTTTCCACTTGAGATGGATAAATATTTTTATTTTAATGTTTTCATTTGTTCACGACTGCTGAATACATGCCTATCTTTTTTTATTTGCCTGACATGGCTCAATGGATTTGAGGAAGTCCCAGTTTGTAGCTTGTCTGAGGGTTTAACTGAAAAGAACGGCCATTTTAAGCTGAAATCATTCTTGATAGAGCACATCTTTGTAATGTCTCTAGTACCAAGAGAAAAATGTGGTTCAAACTTGCTGGTTTTCTGCTGTAAAATTTATAATGGACTTCAGTGTTAAATTCAAATGCTCAAACACTTGAGCTATGAGACCTGTCCCTCCACCCTTAAGAGTCTTTTGCTGAAAAAGCACAAACTTGCTTTCAAGTACATCAGGCCAATGATGTATCTGAATACTTTTATCTAAAGCACACTTAACCTTAGATAGTAGAGTATAAATTTCAGGTTGAAATAATTCCTGAGATGATTGTCTCATCTCAGGGAAGATCATTTTGCATAATCAGAGAATGTATTATGCCATCCTTTGTGTGTCAAATGGGGTATCATAGGTGTGTGTACACACACACACACACACACACATATTGTAGTACAGTGCAGCTTTTAGAGGCTGGTGTCTGATGTGGCTACTCAAAACCTTTAAATTTTGCCTCCAGTAAAACCTCTGAAGTATTGTGCAATACCATGGTTGATTGAAAAAAAGAAAAACTTGGGACCTTACCTAATGTCTACCTTCTTAAATCAATGCGCCTCAGCAAACCCAGCTGTATGGCACGCAGTCTGGCAACAAAGACAAGAAAAACACTACACAGCTCTTGTAGAGGACCCATAAAAGTCCTCTTCCATCTATGTTAGCCTTAGAGGGAGCCTAAATGAGCAGTGTAGATTAGATATCAAACTTCTTGATTGCTTTCAGGTCTCTAGGAACACAGGTTGAGTTTATGAATCCAAATAAATAGAGTTGTAGTTGCGCATAAATGTGTGTAGGTGCTTTCCTGCAGTGCTCATGCAGCCATTTCTGGGATAGTGCTGTCTGAAGCATCAGATCATGTTTTCAGCTTGGTAAGGAAAAGAACCAAAGTTCACATTCACAGGGACCTGGACCCTGAAAGTGCTACCTGGATCATTTTTACCTAAAATATTTTTTCTGAAAAGTTCTTGACATTGTGAGTATTTCATAATGTCCATACCCTTCTCCTTCAGGCGTGCACAGACTCCTGTTAATTGCTTCAGAAGCTGAATAAACCTGTTCTTGCAGTGCTGGTAGATGCAATGCAAGCAAATGCTAATTCTGTAGAAACTTTCTTTTTTTTGATTACAAGTTTTATGGGAAAGGAAAGACTTTCTTCAGATCGTTTTCTTTTTTCTTAGTCTTTTCACCAAATATAGCCCAAAGGAAAACATAGTTATGCTTTCAACAAACCATCAAAAAAAGTATTGCAGGTAAATTACTGTACTTGTTAATGTCTTCCTTGTCACATGTTCAGAGTTTAGTTCAGAGGTTACTAGGTTTAGTAAATGTTCTTTTAATATGCATTTATTCTCAAAAATATGAGTGAAAGGGACAGTAAAAGGAACTCTCTTTGCCTTGGTATTTGTCTGTTCACAGACCACTAAAACTCTAGCTATAAATCCTTAACAGCAGTTTGCTATTTCTGCTACCTTAAATGAGCCTTAATGAGTTAATCAAGCCATCGGTGTCTAATTGGGCTTTAATGAACCGAATTCCTCAAGAAGAGATTTATGGAGAATTTACCTGACGCAAACAATTGCACCAGGGAAACTCCTCCGCTCCTCCCCTGCAGCAAGGAAAAACCACAGGAGATACAAACCAGCACAAAGCTGAAACTATCACTGTGCTGTAGCCAGAAGCGTTCCAAAATTAGCCAAGAATCTCCAGCAGGAGAAGGAAGAAATACGTGTTCTTCCTTGCAGATGTTTCGCTGTCATCCTGACTATTGCCTTGTTTTGGTGAGTGAATAGAAGAGCAGATCAAAATGCAGATGCGCTGCAGTCAACTGGGATCGATTTGCTGAAAGAGCTGAGGTTGCTGCTCTCTGCTTCCCCACACAGGAAACCACAAAATGTTAGAGATTAAGGTCACTGGGTCATTAGGAAAGGCACATTGGTTTGTCTGCAAAATATGATCCTCTGCTAGAAACAGGCCAAGACGTAACAATGAAAATAGTTTAAAATCACAAAAGGTGTTGAGATGGAAGAGTAAAACTTTCTGTGCATCAAGCAGAGGGCCTGAAACAACCTCCAGCTGTTGCTGTAAGGGTTGTCCAGAAAGATGTGACTTGTTTGCACACCTTGGCCCCTTACTTATCTTCACAGGCCACGGCTCAGTGTAGAAGGATGTCTCCTAATTTCCTCTTACCGCCCGCACTTAACTTCAAAGAGGACACTTACCCTGTAGACACATTTCAAAACCTTTCACACCAATGGTTCTGAATTTTACTTTCTTCGTCCATGCTCCATGTAGGGTTTTATCTCCTTCAATATATAGATTACTTTATTGACAGTTTTTCCATTCTGAATGTCTGTGGCTGCATTATAGGTGATGCAAATCCAAATGAATATAACGCTTATTTGCATGTGTGCTGTCAGCTAGTGATATGAAATGTTGAGCTAATAAATTCTTTAATCAGAGCTTCAAATACAGACACTGTATTTCCTATCACCTAAAAGTAAATGAAGAATTTGTACTGGCAAGGCTGTCCCTGTAACTGTCGTCTAAATGGAGAACTGTGTATTAACCTAATACAGGTTTTATGGAACCGCCACAGCCTGTTGTGGATCCCCAAGGATACTTGATGTGCCATCGAGCATTCAAAAATCATCAGCCAGACTTCAAATATAATTGGATTGCCGTAGGATTGGGAGGCTTTCTAAATAACAACAACAAAAGCCAATATGTAACTTGTGGCTCTTTTAATTTGCTTCTCTGGTTTCTTTAGCTTCTTGTTTGCAGCAAACCTAACTTTGCAAACCCAAGGGCTAGGAAGCGTCTCTGAGAGAGAGAGAGGAAGGGAGAGAGGGAAGGAGGAAGGGAGGGAAGGAGATGGGAGTTCATCATCTCAGGAGTCCTGAGCTCCTTTCAGAAAAAAATCATATCATCTTATTGGACCCTGCAGCAGTTTCAAGGTAAAATGGGGATTTCCTGGTGCTGCAGCAAAGGGTAACTCCTACAGTGGAACAATTTTTAAAAGCATTCAAAGAACCATGAGTTTTTCTGCCAAAAGGAAGATGATCAGACCTCCAGTAGCCTTTTTTTTTTTTTTTATTCTCTAGCTCAGTGGCCCCAGGCCATAGAGCAAGTTTCTACTGTGAAAGTCTGGAATAAATCTAAATCCCTTTTGCTTCAGATAGCAAAACTCCCCAAACTGCTTAATATTAAATACTTGGCATCAGGCAGAGTGCAATTTGAACATGTCTTCAATCAAACTTTATTACTATTAAGCGTGGAAGGCAGAATATCTTTAATATAAGCATTACTACTTAGAAGCTGACTTGCTGCCAAGCTGCCTCAGACCTGCCTTTCCTATGGTTGGCTTTCCTGGGATCTCAGCTTTCTGATACAGCCTGAAGCTGACAGCCCCACCAGCGACTGTGTGCCCTCAGTGGCTGGTGATATGGGAAGCATCGTAAGGCTGGCTCCCAGCCCAGCTGTAATATGGAATCTGCCATAACTCAGCTGCCATGAATATGTCCCCCCGAATTCCTCATCTGAAAATTCATGGTGTTTGCATGGCTCAGTACCTGCATATCTAATACACGTTTATATACTAGGGGCCAAAATACTGATATTATGTTAATAATTACCACTGAGAGATCTTAGAGCCTTAGGAAGAGGGAAAAAAAAAAAAAAAAGAGAGAGAGAGAAATTATATCAACTGAAAATAAAGGAAATTATGGTAAACTGGTAATGCATTTAATAAGCCTGTGACTGCTTCTGAATAAAACAGCATTAATGAGAAAATGTTTTATATGCCCTGGAATGGTCTAGCTCTTCTTCCCATATTGTATTTTAATAATCTGCTTAACACATACAGTCCTGCTGAGTTTTCTTGCATGTGAAAGGTCTTGTTCTTTTCAGTAAAAATCATTAAAGCAGCAATTCATTCTCCTGTGTCAAATAAGCTCCTATTGCAACAATTACTGATGGAGAAAATGATGGAGAAAGGCATGATTTCTAGCCCACCTGTATTGTAATCCCATATTTGCATTACACTGGAATATGTCTTACTGCATTCCCAATGTAGATAAAGCAACATACACTGTAATAAAAACATTTAGCAATAACAAACAATAGAAGAAATTAATGCTAACATTGAATGTAAGCTGAGTGCTTGTTAATATTTCAGAAAGAATACTTTGTGGAATAATATCACAGTTAAAATGCATAATCTTGGGTATATTGTAATTTTCTGTGTTCTCACCCATAATGCAGTATATAACACAGACATAATGGTGTCTGTGCTGGTAAATAAAGCAACTGTAGAAAATTCTCTTAAAGTTATGAGGAATCCAGATCCCTCAACACCATTTACATATATAAACATTGCAAGTATTTCTTCATGTGGTTGGGATGAACCGTTTCAAAAAGCCCTTGTGCCTGTCTTGGTATTTTTAGTAACTCATATAGGAAACATTCTTATGTTTCCTAAAAAAAAGATAAAAAAAGATCACAAAAAAAGATCTTTATCTTGGTTTAAATCCTACCAAATTGCTGCTAGCTCCTGACTGATACAAAATATAACTACTACTTCAGCCTGGAATTTAGAAAGGAGTATTACCCAATGTATTAGTTTGTTGACTATTGATAATATGTTTCCTGTAAAGTGATGTGTGCTTTCAGTATATGGGTACAATTCTTTCTTTACTCCTGCTCCCTGGCCAATGGAGAACAAAAAGCATCAGTCTCCTTCCCCCCAGCTTGATGGAGTCCACCCATGGTGGAGTCCAAGAACATCTGATTCGCACATTTATCGTGGTGTCTTCTGGGGATTTATGGTTCTTTGTGCTGCCACCATGAACCTATACCAGGAAATGCTCAGAAACAGAGTCCAAGGGTTAAGTGCATTTTTTACTATATCAACCACTTTTGTAAATGGTGTTTTTAAGGAAACATTAAATCTTACAGTGGGCATAAATATTTTAACAAAGTTTTCACCCTGCTTTATTTATATGCTGCAACAGTTATATACCATGTTTTGAATGACAGTTGTTCAAAGCATTTATTTTTGTACCATAAGGGCACTTACGAAAAGACAGGGTACCTTTTTTTTGCTTACATGTACTAAGGGCATCAAGGGATAATTTTTCAGACACTGTAAGTATTTTGTTGCTTCTACAGACACAATTAATTATAAAAATCTTTCTAAACGCTGAAATTTTAGTTCAAATATAGTTATGAAAATGTGTGGTGAGACTGCCTTAATGTTTTTGTTTAATTAATGGCTGTATTAAACTATCTGATTTCCTAACTGCCGTCATAGGCAATCTTTTGCATTGACATTTCGAGGGGTGTTGATGGAGGCTAATCTCTCTGCACTTCCTCTACAGGCAACGGAAAGAAAGGGGCTCCTTCAGAGGTACGATTTAGAGTGTCTGAAGTTAAGCTCCTGCTCTAAATCACCCCCTGCAACTCCCCGTCGTTGACACACCTTCCCATTGAAGTGAACCTTTGTGAATTCCTCCTTTCTCATTGAAATATGAAATACTTATACATTATACATGAAAATGAATAGCCAGATAAAATGCTGCCACTGAAACTTCTCAAAAAGGGATGCTTTCATTCAGTCTCTGGAGGCTGTTAGGTGTCTATGGAGAATGTTGGAGTCAAACATGCCTTGTAATATCTGGATTTTTAGGTCTTTCTGATGGCAGTTTGGGTCTATCTCAGTCTCTGCAAACGTACTAGTGATCATCAGCTGGTTTGCTTCTTAAAAGAGAGGAACGGGGCTAGGAACTGATGGCCTGCAGAAGCCCTGGAGAAGAAGGAGAAAGGCAAAGTGTACGGGAAGTAATTTTGACTTCTGAAATTATAGTTTGCTTCAAAAGGTGATAAATCTAACGAAGTAATCAAGCAGGAACTAGTGATGTTCCCCAGGGTCCCTATGGGTCCAGTGCTGTTCAAGATCTTCATTAACAACCTGGATGATGGAGCAGACTGCACCCTCAGCAAGTTTGTTGATGACACAAAATTAGAAAGAGTGCAAACTGGAAAGAGAAATCCCTTAGGATTCAAGCTTCTCCAGGAACCACTAAATGAGAAATAGGATAGGTGAATGACATCAGTCTAACTTTGCATCTTGGTTTTGTGCTCTTTTGTGTTTTGGGATCGGGGTTTTAGTTCACTGCTTCTCTGCGGTCTTCTTTAAGGTGGGTTTCTGATAAGTGGCTTCTCAGCAACTCTGGAAAACACAGACCACTTCTCCAGGAAACAAAATGCATTTGAATGAGCCCACCTGGCTTTAGAAGCCCTCTGCTCAAAAATGAAGGCAAACCAGGATGGTTGTGTTTGCCAAGCACAGCATCTTCTTGGTTTGGGAGAAGATAGTCCCTAGTCCCAGGAAACAGGCAGAGAAATCATTGCAGAGTGTTGTTAACCAATGCAGCCTGGCAGAGGGCAGGAGACAGCCCACACCTGTGGACACAGCTCCACTGTGTCCTGTACCTGCATTCATCAAGAGACTTGGAGGGTCAAGATGTTTCCTCACTAGGACTGTTCTTTTGCCCCATATTAAAGCAAGACCTTGGTCTCCAGCTGAAAGAAAGATGTTTAATAAGAAGATCCAGACCAGTTTCTTTAAATTCTTCACTGCATCTCCACACAAATTATCACAGAATTAACAATGGAACTGCACGTATAAAAATAATCTGGGTTTTTTACTAGTTTGAAGCATATCCATAAGGTTCCTGTGGTATTTTTCTTCTTAACTATGACCTCTTGTGGCCCTTGTTAAATTTACCGTTAAGCAAATTACAGTTCTAACTGTATGCAAATTCTTTACCACAGTACAGGTAACTTTTGTGGGTATCTGGAGAACACCAGTATTGATGCTTGGACATTGGATGTTGCGGTTACGCACTAATAGCTCACAGTGCTGGATTTTGCCATACTTTGTATCAGAAACTGGAAAATTGCCAGTTTGTGAGAACACTCTAATTTTGGAATACAGCTATGAAAGCTGAGAGTCTGAGTCCTCTTATGGTCATACTAAGAAGCTGGCAAAATGCTCCAATAAATGTCATTAAATATGAAAGACAAACTGTTGAAGGGGGCTGGCAGCAGATGGAGATTCCTATCACAACCGATAGCTTCTTTGATCTCTTTAGTGACTTCTGTTACAAACAGCAAAATACATACAAAGGTGTGTTAGGGATGAGTTCAAGTTTGTCAGGGTGGAAGAGAAAACACTGATTTTCTTAAATATAATCTCAAAGTGGTTCTCTTTCTTCTAAATATCCTGCCAGAACTCCATCTTGCTACAATATGCTTTGAATTGCTATAGTTGCTTCTGAGTTATAATGAGAAAATTAAATATATTAAAAAGAAACTTGATTTGACTCTGTTCCACTTACACATGAAACAGTTAAGAAAAGAGCCAGAGCACACACTGATCCTGTAGCTAAAGCCAAGAATAATTTTGTCTGCAACCTTCAGGATCCCATTCAGAGAGGCATAAAAATGGTGCTCCTGGAGAGCACAGACATCCTATGGATTTGTAAGTGCTTTGCTTTGAATTTAGTTTGTACCTACATTTTTTTATTCTGCAAATTGAAGTAATCTCTTTTGAAGAGGTCCATAACTCTCTGTGCTGCCCTGCTCTTGTGGGCTTCCCATGTGTCTGCTCCCCCTTTTGCCCCCTCTGCCCTCCACCCACACAGTCTTCTATTCAATTTGCCACCTAGAGACGGTGCAGCTCTTGGCTGAAGGCCATTCAGTTCCTTGCCTCAGGGAAGTCACAGAAATGCCTTCTGAATATTTTGTTTGATGACAGACCTTCTCCAACAGGAAAGATTTGTTAGGAAGTTCATTGCATAGAGCTGATTGAGCAGCCGCCCCACCACATGTTGTTTCTCCTTGGCAGGGGGTGCTCCTGCTCTTGCTCCTGCCCTAGGAGCACACAGAAACATGCACAGTGAGTGGTATGCCTCAGGGGTCGGTACTGGGACCGGCACTGTTTGACAATGTCTTTGTTAACAGCATGGACAGTGGGATTCAGTGCACCCTCAGCAAGTTTTCCAAAGAGGCCAAGCTGTGTGGAGCAGTTGACACACTGGAAGGAAGGGTTGCCATCCAGAGTGACTTGGTCAAGCTTGAGACAGGGGCCCATGCAAGCCCATGAAATTCAACAAGGCCAAGTGCAAAGACTTTCACACAGGCTAGGGCAACCCCAAGCACAAATACAAGCTAGAAGGAGAATGTATTGAGAGCAGCCCTGAGTAGAAGGACTTTGGGATGTTGGTTGATGAGAAGGTCAACACGAGCTCGCAATGTGCACTTGCTGCCCAGAAAGCCAACCGCATCCTGGGCTGCATCAAAAGAAGCATGGTCAGCAGGTCAAGGGAGGTGATTATGCCTCTCTACTCTGCTGTCCTGAGTACTGTGTCCAGTTCTGGAGCCCTCAGCATAAGAAGGACATCAACCAGAGGAGTGCCACAAAGCTGATCAGAGGGCTGGAGCATCTCTTCTGTGAAGACAGCTGAGAGAGTTGGGATTGTTCAGCCTGGCGAAGGGGAGATCTTATAGCAGTCTTCCAGTACCTGAAGGGTCCTCCAGAAAAGGTGGGGAAGGGCTGTTCACAAGGGCATGTAGTAATAGGATGAGGGATAAAGGCTTTAAACTGAAAAAGGGTAGATTTAGACTAGATATAAGGAACAAATTCTTCACCATGAGGGTGGTGAGACACTGGAACAGGTTGCCCAGGGAAGTTGTAGATACCCCATCCCTGGAAGTGTTCAAGGCCAGGCTGGATGGGGCTTTGAGCAAACTGGTCTTGTGGGAGGTGTCCCTGCCCATGGCAGGGGGTTTGGAACTCAATGACCTTTAAGGTCCCTTCCAATTCAAACCATGCTATGATTCTATGCTCTGCTGTGCTTCAAGCATCTCTGTCCTCACTGTGCTGAATTGCCCCCGGGGCAGCCTGCAGCATTACTCTGCATCTGTACTACAGCTGTCCCTGAGGGTCTCCTCAGTGATTCTTTGAAGGGGTTTACTGTAGGTCAGCAGCTGAAGGATTAGCTGAACCATTTAGCCTGTCTGAATGGCCCCTATTGCTGCGTACTTTACAGTGAAACACACCTAAGCCTTCCTGGAGTTCAATCGACTGCAGAGAATGTAACCCATATATAATTTTAAAGTTGGATTTGTGTTGAGTTTTTTTCCTGGTTTGTGTCTGGAGATATACAGTAGATAGAACAAAAATGCTAGGCACAATAAGCTCCCCTTTCAAAAACAAGATCTTAGGAAATCCTCAGGTTTTCTCCTGTATTGTCCTTCTGTGTATGTATGTATGCAATTTCTCACATTTCTTCCTGGTTTTTTGAAAAGTGGGGGCAGCCTGGAAGTTGGGTCCAATTTTAACCAGAATAAGCCAATTACAGCTATATGAAAAGACAAGCAAAACCAGTTTGTTGAAGGCCTTATCAGAAAGTACTGTCAAATTACAGCATTCAATTAATTCTTTCCATAAAATAAACCATGTAATCATAAATAAATACCCTCTAGCTTGCTCTATTGTCATTATATTTTTCTTGTGAAAAGCTTGTCCAGAAAGATGTGATAGGATTTTCCCTGAAGGTGCCTGTCACAACTTTAAGGGTAGAATATCCAGGTCTTAGAAGTCTAAGCCTAGTGATTTATCCAATAGACCCCACTGCTTCTACACGTATGTTGAGAAGAGATTATAACATTTCATAACGTGCAGAAAGGGAAGAAAAGAAACTTACATGTGCTTGCGATAAGTGAGAAGTGTTTAATTCTATATCCAGGCCTTTGGATTTTTATATAGGTGATTTAAAAATTTTGGCTTCTTACTGCTCAAAAATCAAATACAATTGTTGAGCAATTGTAATAAAAAAGCATTCTCCATGAAACTGGATCTGTAGAGACTTTACAAAAGGTAACTGTGTGGTAATGGAAAAATGGGCTGTAATTGCTGTGGACTTTCATTTTAGCATTAGTTACATAAAACAGAAGCGTATGCTCGTGTTGACCAAAATGAAGACTTTTTCTGCCAAACCCTTTGGCTCTTAAGTTTAAAACAAATTACAGTATGATAAATGCTTACTGCTAAATGCTCAGTATGTTAAAGGGAGAAAATTGTATCTTTAAAAAAAAGTCATAAAATTAAGAGTAAAGAAACTTAAGTCCAAATAACTGGGTACAATTAAGCTTTTGATCTTCAGTGCAGTGCAAGCTCGTTATTCATAGGAACCAAAGCCAGCATATTACCAATTTAAGCTCAACTGAGAGAAGTCACTTTTAACACAATTAAGTGTAGGTACGCTTTTGGAGTTTGCACAATTGGCTGACTCGATTTATGATGTATTTTACCTGGAACAATATTCTTGTAGAGATGAGGCCAAAGAAAGGAGATCATGAAGATTCAAGGACATGCTACAGCCACACATCTGAAGTCACTAGTACTGACAATAATATCATTCTTGGCACATCTGAGTAGTTCATACATCAGCTGACATTACTGGAACTGGGTAAAACTAAAGGTCGGTTTAGCTTAACACTGCTCTGCCTCTGACACTGGACAAAAGCAGATTCTGAGAGAAGACCATGGAAGCTGCACAAGGGCTGTCCTGGCCTGCAACTGCTGATCGCTCAGGGACTGTCTGAATCAAACGTGTTGTCTACGCAATCCCTGTACAGTCTACCTTTGACTCCCTACCAGTGTGCAGTATTCACAATACTGCAGGACAAACAGGTTCAGAACCTGCCTCTGAGGTAGATGAAGAAACTCCTTTTTTTAACCTTTGCCTCATTTTAGCTTCATTAGGTACTCTGTGCTTGCATTCCCTACAGTGAGCAACCAATTGCTGTCCACCCTCTTTGTGCCTCTTGTGACTTATTAGATGCCTATCTTACTTCACCTGTTCTCTCTCAGAATGAGGAGAGATAGTTTGCTCACCCATTCCTAATGTGGATGCTACTCCGTTCTTCTCCTTCTTCTTCCTGCCCTTCTCTGCATCTTTCTCAGTTAGACTTTAACCCTTTCAAGTGGAGGAGAGAGTGGGGGATAGAACATAACCTCATGCAATATTCAAACTTTGTGGGAATACATAACAGAGGTGAAAAATAGTTGCCAAGTTGTCCTATGCCAATACCTTGGTAAAATGAGAAAAAAACCCATGTAGAATGATTACACGTTGGGAAGACAGACATACTGGAATGTCAAAGCATTTGAGGTGAAGTCACTTTAAAGTCACTATATTTTAGTAATAGGCTGCTATACTTGTACATTGAAAATGGAATTTTGATTAACCCTCCAAGCGCTAGTTTTACTAAACCAAACCAGAACAGGTCTAGATATATTGGCCTGGCAGCAAACCAAAACCCAAAATCCCCCAACCAAATTGTCCTGGTTGGAGGTAAAACAGAACTAATCCAAATCCTTTTACCTAGAGAGTTTAGTTAAAATTCAATAAAGCAAATGTGATACTTATTGAACCTTTATATTTGCAACATAATTTTTAAAGCCTAAATATTACAGTATGTAATGACCTCAGAGGAAGTAGTACAGAATTTTAACCAAAGCAATTGAATAAATAAAAGAAAATCCTTATTAACTTTCTAAGCGAGTTCTTTTAAAGACAAAATATACAGGTAACAAACTGACAAATCCTAATCAAATATTTCTGCTTTTCCCCATTGCATTACATCATACTAGTCAATCTGCAAACTGCTAAATAGATTTGGAGTAATTATTGCTGGAGCAGTTCTTTCTCAGGAAGAAAACCTTGACTTTTATTGTGGTCATTGTTAAATTAAAAATGCAGATGCCTGCTCTGCACGGAACTGGATTCACATTCGCTCTTTAGGCACAGCTTTTTGAAAACAAAACTTCATAGACAGTTTGGGTATAATACATAGGCAGCACAGGCCCCCTGATTACAGTTCTTGTTAGGTATGTGTGTGTGCAAACCTACTAGATGGATGGGTGCACATTTTGTCATCATTAGATTCACCTTTTTTCCCTCCAATATAATCCTTGGTGTATGTTCCTTTCGCAATTCCACTACCAAAAAAACTCAATCATGTGTACTGCAGGCTCAGTCCAGCAAAGTTTTACTACACTAGGATTTTGTTTGGGTAGTCAAATACAATGGAAATTAACTCATCTTCCGCATTCTTAAGATAATGGTGATTTTAAATAGGAAACAATTCTGCAAGTTAGAACATGGCAGAACAGTAGCTTATTGTTGCCAACAATATCACCTTTTAAATTTAAATTTTAAAATATCTTTGGTGGTTGCCCATTCTGTAAAAATCTGTGTTTTATTTCTCATTGTGAGCCTGCTTATTTTCACAGCCTTTGTAATCCTAATGCATTAAATAAACATTTCTTGTCCAGCCACTGAAAAAACTAACATGTCAAATGATTTGTAGCTTTCCACCTGAACTGTTGCTCATTAAATTGGGATTATATGCCTTCAGACCCACACATGGTAACTGAGTTTTGTCTTGGATTGCCTACTGTGCTTCCAGGACTTCCACAGCAGCAGCTGAGCCTTCCAAGAGTAGCCTGAGTAGCACAAAGCGTAGCCTGGTTAACACTTTGAAATGCAACTTAGCTTAACGTTTACCATTATAAAATGAAAATATAAAAATTACACACTTTTTGCTGTCCATTTCTCACTCGCTCTTTCACCCTGTGAAGTGGATGTGAGCACCTCACTTCAGCTACTTACACAGCTGCAATTTAATCAATTTGGTTACTCACAAGTACCAAGAAAAATAGCGTGTTCCTTATTTTGCAGTCTCTGGTTGAGGTAAACATGCAAGCAAATATGTAGAAAATGTTGACAATTTCCTGAAAAGACACAGGACTAATTATCCTCGCACCATACTGTCATACAGTATGGAAATGACCTTCTATAAGTCATTTAGATTGGACTGCAAATTAAGTCCAAGACCTGCCTTGGACTCAAAATAAACACCTATACCCATGGATCTGTAGCACAAGAAAACTGTAGTCTTAACTAGGTGTTTCATAGACATTTTTGTAAAATAATATTTTATGATTACATGATCCAGTTCTGAATCATATTCACATGAAAAAGTAGGATTGAACCCCAAAGTAGTTCATGGATGTGGCCACCTTCATAGAGCAAGCAACTCCTCTTTTTGCCTCCCCCTCCAAGATTGTTACTGCATTTATTTAAAGTCGATGGTTTTAACAAACTTCAAACAAATTTTTGGTGAGGTCAGTTTTATTTTTGAAGCTCCAAATTCCCCCAGTTAGTTGTTGAATCACCAGGGGCTTCTCTGTCTTGGAACCCAACTGTGGGTGGTGCAGATGACCCAACTGTCCCGCACAACCCAAGGGCAGCCACAAAGAAAAGCCTATGTAGCGTGTTCAAAACATGGTATGCACTGCCATCAGTATGTACAGAATGAAGAACTGCTGCATTCATTTTGACTGGTGAGGGTCAAACTGGACAGGCACAAGCTACTGGTGTATGGAAAATAGCTGAGAAGACACTGTCATTTGGGCTTGTGGAGAAAAAAGGGTCTTTTAATAGCACAATTTTCTTTTTCATAGTCATAAACAGCAGCAAATAAAAAGGGTCTTTATACTGCCTAGTGTTCACAGCCAACACAAAGTAGATATTGCCTTTGCAAGCATTGATTACGAGTCAGTGGTAACTTCTCTGGGGTGTGCTGTGGACAGAGGAGTGAATCCTTCTTCCTTAAGGACAGTGGGATCCTCTTCCATTGCATTAACTCTTACAAAAAATAAAGAGGCAAAGGACAATAAATGGTTCTTTTCCAGTGCTGATGTAGGGAGACAACAAAGGAAACATACTTGCTCGGTTCATAAAAAAAATTGATTTGTTATTTCAAACTGTACAGTTGGTTTAGATTTGACAATTATGTTTGACTGCTGAGGATTCTGTTTCATCTTTTCCTGTTGGGTATGTGAGTCAGTTCACATTAAATTCTCACTGTCTTTATTAGTCTGAAGCCATTGCAGAAGTTCCAGGATATAGTCTTAAAAGAAAAGCAACTAATTGCTGTAGTTATATTCCATTTAAAGTTTAAATTGGAGAAAATGAACATGTCTCTGAAATGTTTTATACAGCATTACCTAAAAATACAAAGTTTCCGTAGTTCAGTATGCAAATAATTAATATTTGCACAAAATCTGGTTGTGAAAACCTTAACATATGATTTATGGGATGTTGATATTTATTAATTCAGTTCTCCAGTTTGGTCTTCTATAGCTACTGGGAACTGCAGATGAGATTGTAAGCCAAGGCGCCCATGCCACTCATTCGAAGTTATTCCAAAATCATTCTGAGGCTGATGGATCTCCACTCACCCCACAGATCTTGTCTCTCACTTCACATTGAGTCTCTCCGTGTCCTGCCATTGCCAGCCCATCTGCATGAGGAGTGAAGCTGTCTTTTATCAGTTTGCTCTCCAGTTTTCCTTATGCAAGGCAGGTTGCCCTCGGAGCTTTGGAGCGGAGCTCACAGCTTCCACAGTGCATCCCAGCCAGGGAACCGTAATTCCACATCAGGAATCCAGCTGCTTTCCCAGATGATATTGCACTGCACTACCACAAAGCCACAGGGCTGTTCAAAACACCCACTATCAGCCAACTCCATTCCCCTGCCAGAGATCAGAAAACAAGAACACACTTGGCCTTCCCCGCTCAGGGCTTCCAGCAGTTCACCCGCCCAGTTCTGCTGGGCTCTGACCACATCTGTTTCGCAGTACTCCTCTCACTGGCTTAATTGTACATGCTCAACGATATCCTAGACAAACCACAAGGAACCACTTGTATAAAGCCAGCTAATGAAGAAAGGAGAAAAGAACGACAAAGAAATATCAGCATTTTAACAAAAATAAATGGAAAGTCATCTTTATTTCCGCATCACAGAAATAAATAAACATTCTCTCTTTGCAGATGTTGCTAATTACACACACAAGTTTAATTCTTTTTTCTTTTTTTAATTTTACTTAAAAAATATGCAGTCTACCATCTAAATCTCTGACTCACCCTTAGCAATGACTGTTTTTGGAGAAAATGAAGGATGTCAGCGAGAGCTTGTTTTTGGTGAGACCCAGGACAAACATACTGCCCCTTTAATAATCCATCAGTTCTCCAGTAATATCCTTTAGGGAGACTGGCTACATCCACTGATTGTTTTAGCACTTACTCTAAACAATAGGCTTACTCATTTAACAAATTAGGTTAAACTTCAGAAGTCATCACTTGCAGGATGCTGACTTTGCCGCTCATCTGAGAAGTAGGACAATGCTGCTCTGTGTTGGGAAAGTCCACTGCAGAGAAACACTTCCCCTCTGGCTCTTTCATGTACAGAAATGCTGCAAGGACTTTCCAAAGCCTTCCTGACAGCAAGCCACCAGAGACAGTTTTTACGATTCATTCCATAGCTGAATACAATAAATAACAATAGTATTTATGTCCGTCATGATCTTGGCTTCTATTCAAGATGTATGTTGTGGACACCTGACAGCTCTTCACTAGAGCAGCACTGATCACAACTACTGGAAAGGTTCAGCCAGGAGATAATAGTTGTCAGAACTGGGGGGGGAAGAAAGGGATATAGAAATGGGTTTGAAAAAGATAGCTGGAGGCTCTTACTTCAGCTATTGGAAAAGGCAGGTTACAGCAAAAAAAGTGCCTCAGTTTCCTTTTAAATTGTGTTCTTCATAAAAGACAAAAGGCGGCTTAAAGTAAACAGAAGATAATGTAAGTCAGAAAGAAACATTGCCCTGCACAGCATGTCACTGGCCCCTGGGATCCACCATGGCACCAGGTCAGTCATCTGCTGTAGCTCCCTTCGTAGAGAGGCCAAAAATACTAAATCCATTGTCTGTCCTTGCACATGGTAAACCTGACACGTGATGAAAGCAAAAATTTCTATCTGCAGTTTCCTCTGCCTGACACACATATGGTCTGCTGAACGCAAGGGAGCATGCAATCTCTCCCGCAGGTCTTAATACAACTCAAAACAGGGACTTTTTTTTACATTACTTTAGTCAGGCAGGAGTGCATCCACTGAGACACACCGCAATAACGTCATTCAACCAGCAATGATTGTTGGTCTTACTTAAATCCCTGACTGTCCCCAGTCAGAGAATCAGATGATTACAGAATCATTTAGGTTGGAAAAGACCTTTAAGATAACAGAGTCTGACCATAAACCTAGCACTGACAAGTCCATCACTAAATTATTTCCTTAAACACCACAGCTCTACATCTTTTAAATATCTCCAGGAATGGTGACTCTACCACTTCCGTGGGCAGCCTGTTCCAATGCTTGACAACCCTTTCAGTGAAGAAATTTTTCTTTCTATCCAATTTAAACCTCCCCTGGCACAACTTGAGACCATTCCCTATCGCCTGTTACTTGGGAGAAGAGACTTACACCCACCTCACTACAAACTCCTTTCATGTAGTTGTAGAGAACAATGAGGTCTCCTCTCAGCCTCCTTGTGTCCAGACTAAACAACCTCAATTCCCTCAGCTGCACTTCATAAGTCTTGTTCCCCAGACCCCTCACCAGCTTCATTGCCCTTCCCTGGACACCCTCCACCACCTCAATGTCTTTCCTGTAGTGAGTGGCCCAAAACTGAACACAGTATTTGAGGTGGGGCCTCACCAGTGCCAATTACAGTGGGCCAATCACTGCCGTAGTCCTGCTGGCCACACTGCTTCTGATACCATCACAGAAGGTAGCTACATCCTATAGCCAGTGCCCTTCTTACCAGGAACACCGAGGTCAAGGAGGAAGCTTGGGTCACAGCCAACGTAAGCAGGACCACAGCAGCGACCGCTACCCTCAGTAGCTGAAGCACACAAGCTCTGCTGGGGGACTCTATCCTGGTGGTCCTTTGCAGCAGGTCCTTGGAGCAGGGGGTTGCAGATGTTTACCCATCTGACTGAGCCAGCTATTGTCGCGTGTCACAAGTTCCTGCAGGCTGGCAATTAAGGCAGAAATCTGGAAATCCACAGCACAGTTAGCAGCTTCTGGTCATGGTGGTGATTGGATTAGGGGAGAGAGGGCGTCTGGAAGGATACAGCACTGGCCGCTCTGGGGATTTAAGCTGATTCTCCAGCCAAAGGAAAATGAGTGTGGTGGCTGCGGTTTTCTTTCTGTTAACATTATCTTACAGTTTATGTCCTAAAAAAATGGGCATAGCTGGCAAATCCTGGGAATCAGGCCCAAAACTGATTTAGCATGAAACCTGAACTTTCTCTCACCCTTTGAAGTCCAGGTTTTCCTACGCAACATCAAGGTGAAGGGACAAAGTAATGCAGTAATGTTTCTCTTCACGGATTTTCTTCTTGTTTCATGTGAATGTCAGAAATCCATATATCTATTTTTATAGATATATCTATTAATCTTCCCATGGGAATAATTATAAATTTTAAACACATCTCCAGAAAAGAGAATCTCATACCTTAGAAAGTCATATAGAGAAATTTTCTTTGTGGAATGTACCTGAACCTCTGAACCCCAGCATTAACACTAATCCTGAAATTAAAACTACACCTAGATTAGCAATCCCTGTCAAACTCTGAAGTGCGTCACGCTGCAGGTGTAATGACGTTGAGAGACACACTGATAACATCTAGATCTGGGCAGCAACACTGACTCAATGATTCACATCACCCAATGCTTCACCTTGCCCCTCATGAGGCCCTTCTATAGATCAGCTCCTTATGCTTCACCAGCAACCCCTGCCACACCAAAAGTTAACCATGTTTTACTAGCTCCTGCTTAAAACACATTCAAAAACTCTTAATATTCCTCTTTAAATCCCACAGTAACGTGGATTCAACCACCACATCAGGTTAACTTCTAGCCCTTAAAAATATTTTACCCTTTAAATTAAATCTGCCAAGCTGAAAAGAAAACACTAACTATAGGAAGCCAACTGGCACCAGGTCCAGCTCTGGCTCAAAAAGTTATTTCCATATCCAAAATTAATGCCAACATCATGACGTTCCCTAGCCTGACATGGTAACCTAACCTGAAGTCTAACCCTTGCCCTTATTGCGATGCATCAAAGACTATCAGTTGCAATTTTTCATTTTTCTATTCTAATGTTACATGGCTGTAATAAAACTGGGTGTGTTTGCAACTTATTGACTCTGTGTCACCTGGAGTATTGTGTCCAGTTTTGGGCACCTCAATACAAGAGAGATGTCGAGGTGCTGGAACAGGTGCAGAGGAGGGTCACAAAACTGGTGAAGGGCCTGGAGAACAAATTGTACGAAGAACGATTGAAGGAGCTGGGACTGTTTAGTTTGAGGAAGAGGAGGCTGAGTGGTGACTTCATCACTCTCTACAACTGCTTGAAAGGATACTGTAGAGAGGTCAGTGCTGGTCTCTTCTCGCAGGTAATTAGCGATAGAACAAGAGGGAATGGATTCAAGCTGCAACAGGGACAGTAGGAAAAAAATCTTCACAGAAAGAGAAGTCAGACACTGGAATAGGCTCCCCAGGGAGATGGTTGAGTCACCATCCTTGGATGAGTTTAAGAGTCATTTAGATGTGGTGTTGGGAGATATGGTGTAGGGGAGAAATTTGTGGAGTAGGGCAGATGGTTGGACTCAATGATCCCAGGGGTCTTTTTCAACCTAGATGATTCTATGATTCTATTCCATGATCATCAATCATCAAACTGTCCAAAATTTGTATTCTTATAACCAACTGATAAGTAACTTTGAAAAGGTACCTTTTAATGCTAAAGAACTAGTGTTAACCCATCCCACACCACCTCAAATTTACTTGTTCAAGATGGAGCACATGCATTACCCCTGGCCACCCTTAATGAACACTGGATGTGATGGACAGGTTTGGCCTGGAAGAAGAAATTAAAATGAAGATTAAAAAGACAGCATTAATCAGTTGCCCTTCTAAGGGTTTCAGAGCAATTATGACTGAAGTTTAAAGAGAGCACTGTCATGTGGAAATATCATTAAAATGAGAACAACAGTAATTAAGTGGATGGAGTGTCCTCTTTTCTTTATTCTGTCATGAAAATTAGATTTCAATAAAATGTGAGGAAGGACAACATCTGCATCTCACTTTCTGAAGCTGTCTAGACATGATGAAAATGCTTAAATCTGAAAAGACGTGACTCTATCAAAAGATATAAAATAGTTAACAAAAACTACTTAATATTACATACATGCATAGGAGCCCTAATTCCTGCAGTTTAATGGTCTCAAGTATGGATAATTTTTGAAGGCAATGTAGTTATTTCTAGACTTAGGGCTTTGTCTCTTAGTCTGAGTCTGTACATTGAAGTTTGCCATAAACTGACTTGTTATGATTCACTATTTAATTTATTCATATAAATGCTTTTTAAATTTTTTCTTATTCTGTCCACAGAATAAGCACATTTTTGGGCCATGTATCTTGACTCAAGTTTATGCATCTTGAGATGCATGATGGCAAAGTTCCTGAGTGAATTCACAAACTCCCCAAGATTCTCTTAGGCTGAAGTAATTCATGTGATGAGGGGAGAGGGAGCGTATCTCAACAGAAACTATTTTGTTTGGTCTGTCATTGTGGAATGAGGTCCATTCTGCACTGCCTTCTAGATTCATTACATTTCTCAAGTGGAAAGCAGCCTGGTATATTCAACTGTTTCCTAGGTCGATTGGAAATCCCAGCTCACAGAGAATCAATGCAGTTGGTTCCCATTCTCCTCCTTGGGATATTTGACAATTTTAGCAGGCTGATTTAGAATTGTGTTGTTACAAAATGAAATTTTCATAGACTAGTGCTATATGAATAAAGATCAAAATCTATTCAATTTTAAGCTTTCTTTTTTCCCAAAGTGTCCAGTCTGCTGACAAATCAGTCAGATACACTATAGTCATGAAAAAAAAAGACGACCTTTTATTATTTAAATATAATGTTAATATTGAAAAAGCAGAGGGGAGACCAAGAATTATACATAAAGATGAAAAAATGGAAATCTCACTGTTATCTTCTATGTTCTTCATAATGTAGAAACATGCACTGTGGTCTAGTTAACAGCTGTTAAATACCACGACAGAGCATGTGTGTTCTTTCCCCATCAGTTTAAGAGAATCAGTTTAATAAGAGCAGAGGATCAAAGAACTTCAGATGAGACAAAAAAGAACCAAGAAACACTCACTGTCAGCCAAGTCACACAGATCCATTACATAGAACATATAAGCATTCCAAAAAGAGAGAAAAAATGTTTGCATTAACCGAACAGCAGTCAGTTCAGAAAGTCAATTTTAAAAGCTTAATTGATTGGTTTATTATGGTTTATTGTGCAAGTAAAAATTAATATTAAAACTCTTTGATTTGCAACATTTTTTGAATCAACTGTATAAATGTTAAGTAGCTTTAAGAGTAAATTAATTTGTAGTAAAATAAATAAAGGTTATTATCTTAATTTAATATTACTTCATTATTATCTTAACTTACCAAACAATCCAAATTCCTATAAGAGGACTCTGTAGGTATGAATTTTACACTAGTTAGTGAAATACTGGCCATCAACTTACTGCTTACACAACACAAAAATTAAAAGAATAATGAATCTTTTTTCTCTTCTTTTCTAAATTTTCTTTTCTAAAAAAAAAAAAGGCTACAGAGAAGATACCCTAAACCAAGGGTTGAATCCTTAAGCAGAAGATTTATAAAAGGTATTGCAACAATAACTTCCTGGATGTGATATCAGCTATCACTTCCAGTGAGTCCATGCAAAGCACCTGTGTAGGACATAAAATTCAGCCTGTGGTTTCAAGCAATTGAACTAAAAGTGAGTTTGTCCCAAATGCGGATTTTCTCCAACTCTATGTTCTCAAAATAGTTTATAATTTTCTCTCTGGAAACAGCTTCAAGATTGTGCTCATCACACTTTACTAGAAATAAACTGAACAGAATGAATGAATGAAGAAATCATGCAACTGTAATAACCTGTTATTAATGATTATTAATACATTAGGACCATGAAAAGGAATAATTAAAGAGATGTTTCTTCTTCAGAAAAATATTATTAGACTGAAGGGCCAATTACATTTTCCTAGAATGTAACTTGGTTCACATAACTGGTAGCAAATACTGAATTAGGTGTCTTTACTTTGCAAGTACCCACAGAAACAAGATTATTGAAAAGTCCACCCTAAATCAGACCTCCTAGCTGTCTAGATGAAAATCAGAGTTTACAAAGAGCACTAAATAGCCCCTCCTGCAATATGACCCCATTTCATCTATGAAGTCACCTAGTGTATTCTTCAAAATTTTATATTTAACGTTTTGGCCTCTATATTGTATGAACAATCAGGCATCTTATTTCTCACACTCTGTTGATGGACTACCACAGTATGCCATCTTCTTTAGCTACTAAAGTAAAAGAAAACATAGAGAAATATAGGCAAGATTCAAATAACAAAAGACTTGACTAAGCTTCCAAATTCACAGTTAATTTTTAAAGTTAGTTCAAGAATGGATTTCCATATACCCAACAGTTTATTTTCTTTTTTGCTGAATAGTTTACACTGTTACAGTGGAATAGCATGAAACAGACTCTACACCCCCTTTATTTACAGGAAACAAAAGCCGATTCTGAATGAACCTGACAAAGCGGCATGTGTGGCCAAGACCAGAGTTGAGACCAAGCATCAAGGCTTCTTTGGATAGAATACACATTAGCAGAACATTATTTGCAGATGTTCTTTATCCAGTTGGATTCCCTGGCTTTTCGCTATCTCTGCTCACATGAGCCATGGCCAAAACAAACAAGTTGTCCTTTCCTCAGCAAAGTGCATTTGATGGTGCCGCGCGGATGGGAGGCCCCCAAAGTACTGGTTCTCAGCATTCCAGCTGATTAGCTCTTCTAATTGGTTGTGTTTCCTCCCATCCCAGAATCTTCTCACAATAACTCTAGTTAGGAAATACTGCATAAAATGTGGTATCAAGGAAGTACCAGGGAGATGACGTGAAAGTAACATTGCTTTTCAAACTACATTCCTAGCATAGAAGACCAAGAGTTTATTTCCTCTTGGCAGATGTAGAATGTAAACAACTTTTCTTGGTCATTTTGCAGCTTGATCATCTGTTTTTTATGTGTCTTATATCCTGTCTCATCATTAGCAAGTATTAGGAAGGAAAGCACAGTATAGAAACAAACAAGTTGAGCTGTGCTGGTGCTCCTCAAAGTACTAGAACCTCTCAAGGACAGCCTGTTTCACTTTGCTTATATGCCCACTTAAAGAACTCACCCAAATTAGGATCAGAAAGACAAGTCTGTTAGGGGATTTTTTGCCTGTACCCTGTGTATATACACTATATATATATATATATTTCTAAAGATCATGCAGAAACAATTGATCAAAGTTTGTACTACCACAGAATCCCAAGACATTTGCAATGCTTCATCTTTCGTCATATGGCAGTTTATAACTCTCAGCCTGTTTTACAGGTTTTTGCAGAGTGTGTGGTGGCAAGAGGTACAGATGGTCTCTAGATCCTTTTAAATTAAACATCTATTGCACAGTTATCTACAATAACTAACACCTGGAGTTGTTGACCAATGCAATTACTTCTACTCCTCTGTCCTTATAAAGGGCCAATGCAAGTTTTAGGCTCTTCTGTCAGAGGGCTGCAGCTACAAGAAACTCAATGCTTTAGCTAAACTGCAGAATCTCCAGTATTTGGAATGAAATTATATAAGATTATTACAAGGTGGCCCAAGTGTAGGATAACATTTAATATAGCTCTGGAACCTTGATCCGCAACAGCTGCCTCTTAGGATAAAGCCTCTTTAGATATCTGAGGTTTCTTGCCTTTTTCAGTAAGATATAAAAGCCTTCCACTTCAGAATGGGCTCAGTTAAAGCAAACATACTCGTCTGATACAGTAGAAGAAAAGGAAATTACTATTAACCAACTGTGAAAAGGCTGAGCCAGTTTATTTGATTCTCTCAAGTCCTTCATGCAAAATAAATGCATGTTATCAATGCATGTTCCTGCAGCCAGGAAAGCTCAATTTAAAGTAAGAACTATAATGAACTACAGTAAGTATTTATACATGAAATATCTTTAATGATAAATCACACCTTTTTGAACTTGAGAAAAGCAAGACACACATTAGATGCATTATTACACAAGTCGTACAGGTGGATCCTGTGAAACCTAGAACAAACTCAGCTACAGGAATCTCCAAAGAGCCGTATTGTCTGAGATGAAATTTCCACGTTTCTTCCTCTTTAAACACATTATGTCTTCCAACACAATTCACTTGTGAATGTAGCTGTCGATTACAGCAGACCTACTAAAACTACTGTTTATTTTGGAGAACAGTTATTTCACAGAACTATGTCTTTGTTACATACATTACTAACAAGGAATAATGATGGCATACGACCTCAGTATAAGGAGTTAAGAGTTTGCATTTTTAATTTCCTGTATTTTTCTTGTATTTTTCACTTGGTTATTTGGAAAGCTGATACACATAAATATTGCATGAATTGTCATGAAAAGTTAATTAAATTCAGTGACATCTAACTTTCAGAAAGATTAAACAGACTCACGGATTTTTAAAAATCATTTCTATGTAGGGTATTTGAAATATGTTTGCAGTCCTGTTTAAGTAAGAAAAATGCAACAACTAGTCCATAAAATCCCTTCCCCACTTCATTGATCTAATTTTCCTGATTTTCAGCATGTGGACAAGCAGAAAGGATTAAGGAAGGGCTGAAAAAAGTCTTCATGAAGCAGAAACGGATATTTAGAAATTTAAGTGTCAGACCAAAGTCACAGAGTTGTTTCCCATACTTATGCATTCAGTTCATGCAGCTTGGTAACTGTGAAGTGAGTACTTGACACACAAAAAAGGAGGGGGGGGGAAAAAGAGAAATCCTCTCTCTACTTGAGTTTCCAGGCTTGAGAGTTGGCATGACAACTGTAAGCAAGTAGTCAAGTCAGGCACCAGCTGCGAGTAAGAAGCCAAAAGAAACCAACAGAAATATATAAAAACCGGGAATACAGAGAAGTGCTAGGAAAAGAAATGATAAAGTGCGGACATCGCAGAGCTTTAGAGGTGTGGGCACTAGCACAAGCAGTGAGTAACTATGTCCCTGCATAGCAGTAGGCAGAGTATCATATAGCTGAGGTGGTGACTAGCTGTTTCTCCAGCGAATAAAAAGATTGTGCTACTCTAGGCAAAACTCCAGCTCTGCTGCGTGCCAACAGAAATAGCTGATGAGGCTGCACAAGAGCAGTTTCACTGTGAACGGCAAGTAGTGATACATAAAGAGCTTATTAATCTTCCTTTACTGTTGAAGCAAGTTTAATTTCCAGAAAATAGGTATTTATATCGAAATCAAAGGAAAGAATTAAGAAGGGTGTCAGAAATAAGAATATCTGACATTTTAATGGATAACTCTAAATCATGTAAAGAGAGAAAGAGAAAAAGAAAACAAGGAAAAAGGAGGGAAAAAGAATGAGGAGGAAAACAGAAAAAAAATGAAAAAAGGAAAGGGAAGAAAATAAAATAGAAAAAAATGAAAGAAGAAAAAGAGGTAGGTTTGTGAATAAAAGGAGACATTCATGGTATGGTATGATAGGTTTTTCTACATCTTCCTCTGCAATGTTTTTAGTTTGTTATTGTTGCCTCTGTATTTTCACACAATAAATTCTCTTCTGTCTCCTGTTGGAAATAAGTTGGAGAGCTGAGCAACAACCCTACTCCACAACGCTGTCCACATAGCCTTGGATTGGCCTCAGAAACCATTCTCTTCTTATAAACTGGCACCACTGTCATGTGTGAGGACAATTAAGGCCATAATAGCTCACAGCAGAAGTCTTCAGTTCCATATTTCCTTATGCAAGTACAGTTTTAAAAATGTCATAATTTTAATAATCTATTTGAATTGAAATTATGACCTAAAGTTATTTGTGTACAATTACAATCTTATTTCTTGCAATTTTTTCTTTCAGAAACTTGGGCATTACTGTCACATTTGTCAATTGACAAAAGTCTGCATATTTTTATTCCACTTTTAAAAATACATCTATTTTAAGCACAATCACAGCAGTGGGCTTAATGTGTATTTCATTCTCTAGCCTACAAATGCCTTTCTCTTTTTCTGCCAGAAACGTGTCTTTAAAATAGGAGCGAGACCAGAGACTCTCTCACAGTTTTATTAAGCCAGGGCGTACTGGCCCCACTGCCACTGGAAATTCCCTACTTGAGATCCCTAAAGCTGAAGGAAGCGAATCCCACCTGCGCTCCAAGATTCCCTCTGAGCATCCCGTTTTGTGCTTAACCTGCTGGTGGACTTGAAAACTCCGAAATGGGCAAAAAAAAAATTTTCATTGAAATGGAAAAGTTTGAAAGCTTCTCACATAAGGCAAACAAGTTACAGTTTTTATGCCCAAGTGGCAACCAATGAGAATTCTTCTCTTCCTTCTGCTTCAGGTATTTATTTCTTGACCTATTAATACAATTATTCTTTTGAGAACCCGTATTTGAGTTTGCTAATTTTAACTTGCAAATTTCTAAATCTATTGTATTCACAATTAAATATAACAAAATATAAAATTGCATTGTTTGTTAATAGCAGGAAAAGAGAGGGATCATCTCCCAAAGTTTTAACAGTTCTTCAAACAATGTGCATTCACATGATATTTCAGGTATGAAAATAACCTGTAAGTAGCAGCACACTGTAATGGCATAACAAATAATGCCAACTGAAGATCTGGCCCAAAATACATCATCTATTCAGCTTAACAGAGGCAGAGAAATCAACATAAATCAAATATTCTGTGCTTACTGCAATTTCCCTTAAAAAAAGTACACGTATGTTACACCACAGACACAAGTATACATCGTTTCATTAGAGATTCCAGCTAAATTAGTACTTTCTTAAAGACCAGTCTCCATACTTTCAGGCTGAATATCACTGGTTTGTGTTAAGCAAGTATCCTGATGGCATTAGCATTTTCTTTCTTTTCTCTCGTGGACTGTACAATCAACAGTATGTCAGCTACAACTAGTCACTGAAATATAAAATTATTTAAGAAAGAATAAATAAGTACAAGCAATTAATCCATTTATAGTAATAAACAACAGATTAGAATGACTGAATTCCTCTATAAGTAAGTTGAAAATACCGTAAAAAATGGAAATCAACACAATTCTTCCCCTATGTCTATAGTTGTCTCTTCTGCCCCTATTCCGTTCCCCTGCCTCTGAAAGCAACTTTCTGAACCTACAGTGATTAAGAATGAGATATCTGTAACATGATATGTTTGCACTGATCCTACAGATTCTTGTTAGCAAGCAGTCCATCAGAAATGTGGCTTCTATTAAGTATTATTACTTTCAGGATGTTAATTTTGGTACAGGCTTATTTTCCTAATTTTGTGCAAAACCATCATGTTAAACAACAGAGGTCGGGAGGTGGAAAAACAGTAAGTGTTAAAACAACACTGACAGAACATGGCTGATGTAGCATTATCCAGCATAAATCCGAAATATTTTCTTGTAGACACTTAAGTTTACAGTGACTAACTGAACAACACTAGGCACAAGCCCTCTCAGGGTCTATAACATGTTATTCATATGATATGAGGCTACAGAAATAAAAACTATATTTTATATTACTATAAAAATGTATATACTAAATCCAGTATGCTACATGAGAAATATGTAAGAGTTCTTATTCAAAGAGACCACTCTGTTTAGAACATAACTCAGCATCCACTGTCCAAGTAAATTCAGACTTCCCAGAAGATTGTGCCTTTCAAGGATGTCCATCAGTTATCATGGTGGTACCTGGGAGTAGTGCGGATTGTTCTTCACAATCTGATACGGAAAAGAAAAAGTTAGTGTTTAGATATTTTCTTTTACAATGTATGAAGAAAAATATAGTATCACCATATTTCACAGGATTATTAGAGTACTTCAAATGTTAAGAACTTGAGTTAATAATACATAAAAATCACATTTAAATATACTATGATTTTAGAAGTTAAATATGTACCTATTAAGAAATTCCACAATGTAGGTTGCCATCAAACCTTGTCAGCATTTATGTACATGTATATATTAACATAAATTCTGATATTAAGTATTGCATAATTCTTTATGAATGAGCAGGGATCTTGGGGTATTGGTATGGAAACTCAAAGGCTTGAGGATGTTGTTATCAGCAGTACACGAGAGTGAAATTTTCCAGGAGACAAGAGCTGGAAGGGTTAAGGAGAAACAGCATTTCTTTAGTCCAAACACTTAAATGCTGCCATGGAGAAGTAGATTCTATCTTTGTCTCTATCCCAGATCAACTCGCAACCCCACAACTTTGTAGTCCTTTATTTCATGGCTGTGTAATTTGAAACATCTGGGAAGTCTGATTTTCAAAAGAAGTGACCTCTAAATTAAAGGTGCAAGTTTAGTTAGCAGAAGCTATATACTAAATATTTAAATACTACATAAATTTTAATAACTATAATACAGGTGATGAGCCTCTCAAATTAGACACTCAAACATTATTGACCTCAGTTCTTCAGTTAATCATCCCAAAACCAAAAGTAATACTTTTTAGTCTCACCAGCATGTTTTTAAGATTGGACTTGTTCCTTATAGTTGTGAAAACAACAGACATGCACATTATACCAGCCTATATATCCTCTCCTACTACACAACTGCTGTAACACTCATCATCCTTGCTGTCCTTCCTCCCTACATTCTACCCTTTGCCGCATCATACTTGGGATTATGAATTACTTTTTTCCTCAGACCATTTAATTGTCAAGTTAATTTTGAACTCTGATCCTACCCTCCAGTATCTGCTGCTCCTCCTCTGTGTAGCATTGCCAGCAAACAAATGAGAGCATATTGTGTTCCATCATCCAGATTTTTAATAGTAATTAAATAGTAATGCACACCAGACACAGGATAAATCCCTGCAGAACCAAAGCTGATAAACCTGACAAGTTTTAGTGTAATTACCATCACAGGTCAGGTGAAAGTTTTCCAGCCCTTTTCAGACCCACCTCACATTACTATTATCTAGCCCATATGTTCTTAGACTCTGAAAATACCACTTATTATTTATGTTAGGCATTCTTACAACTCTGTCCTCACCAGCTCTATACATTAAGCAATGTGTCATAGCAAGCCTCTGCTTTGTCCACAATAGTGGACAGCATCACCTACTCTTCTTTGGAGCTAACTGGAACATTTGTCTAAAGCAATTTGTAACCCAGTATTATGAAGCATAATGGAATACTACCAATAAATCAGCCATTTTAAACAAGTTTCAGCTACAGCAAGAGCAACAGCTTTGATCCGAAATCACATTTCATCATGTGGTATTAAGTACAATGTAATCAAAATGCAAATATTTATAAAAAGAAAAGAATGCAAAGGCTACAATGCTTTTGGTTCTACTTCATTTTTCTAGGTCCTCTCATTTTAATTAGTAAATGTTTTGAAAAACTCTACAAACATTTTATCAAGGTACTTATACAAATGGAGTGGCTGCACAGAGCAATTCCCAATACAAGAATAAAAACCTGTATTTCTCTGCTTCAAAGGCTTACTCTCTGCAGTGTTAAGAGAAAGGAAATGTTTATGTCTGTGCCCCTAAATACACATACATCCACAGGTCAATTTATACAGAAATGCTCAGCGCTTAAGACTGGAAGATTATGTAATGCTGCCTTACTGCCCATTTTCCACTAAAAATTATGACTCTTAGTATTGTATATTGCCATATTTAGCAAAAATGTGGTATTAAGAAGCAGTGACAAAATTTTTCAAATTTTTCAATTAAATCTAAAGCTGTCACTGTTGACATATGACCACAAATGTACAAGTTAGTGAAGAGGGTTGAATGAAGTGGCCTTAGGTGATTTCAAATCAGGCATAATTTTTAACATATGAAACTCTCTTCAGGGCCTAAAAAGACATTTATCTAGAGTTGGGTGTAGATTTCTATCACTCATACCCGAGAAAGAGTAATTAAAATGGAGACGAGACATTGGCATCTACAGGGGAAACAAGAGCCTATCTGTCTATAGCAGCTTAAACCAGCTTAGATTGTTTATCACAGCAAAACGGCCTGAAGGGATAGGACTGGGCTCTCTGTAGGTATCAGAACACTAAATGCCAAAAGATAAGTAGAGTTTTTAAATTAAAGGATAATTTAGACCCCCAAGAAGAAATGCATACTAAAAAGAGTGCCAGAAAATGGAAGGTTGTCTACTACAGCCAGAATGTTGTCAAAGATGCTTCCAGTAGCAGCAAAAGGAGGGAAAAAAAACCACAGAAAAAACTTCTCAAAAGGATGTGAATGGACTCATATGACACACTTTGACAGCAGATGACTAAACCTGATAATCTAGTCAGTCCTTCTAATCAAAACTTAGTCATATGCCTAAATACTTTCCTAAAAACCATCTAGGACTTGAGGACATATCTTTGGGTGAAACCACATGAGCATATGGCTCTATTAAAGTCAAAGGTTTGTTGAGTCATTCCAGTTCAGGGTCTAGCATTTAGTTGTCAGTTCTTTAAGATTATTGCAGACTCATGTGCACTAATTATGAAACAGGAGTTGGGAACACATGTCTGCAGATGTGCACACACAAAAGCCAAAACTCATCTGAAGCCCAAACTAGCTAGAGATCCGAAAAGCAAAAGCGAAGAATGCTTCAGTACCAGCAGCAAAAAAAAAAAAAAAAAAAAGACTAAAGAAGAGGTGAGACCACTACCTAACAGGGCAGGATAAAGTGAAGTTATAAAGGAAATGGAGAAGTCCGAGATATTCAATGCCTTCGTGTATCCACTTTTATTGGTGAAATTTTTCCTTAGGCTTCCCAGGTCCTTCACCTTAGTAACAGAGTCTGTGGGAGTGAAGCATTGCCCACAACTAACAATGATTGGATCAGGAACCTCTAAAGCTCATTGGACATATACAAGTGCATGGACCCAGGCAGGCTGCATCTGGGTTGGCTGATTTCATTGCAAGGCTGCTCTTTTAAAAGATCATGGGAATTGGAAGAGGCTCACAATGGCTGGAGAATGGCCTTCTTCAAGGAGAGCAACAAGGATCCAGACTGTTACAGACCACTCTGGTCTTGCCTTTGCTCCCAGGAGGGGACCTACCTAATAGGAGGATACAGAGAAGACAAAGACTATTCTAGGAGGCCACAGGGACAGGGCAAGAGGCGACCAACAAAAGCTGTAACATGGAAAATTCCAATCAGATGTAGAGAAAATTTTTTCATCATAAACTGTCTGACCAGAGGCACTGAGATACCTCCATCCTTGGAGAGCTGAAAGCCCTGAGCAACCAAATCCAGTTGGGAGGCTGTACTAAAAGATACTGAGCAATCCTGTCTAATCCGATACAGGTCAATTGCATCAAACAGTGAATGTTTTCTACTTTTCTGTATATCTATCAGAAAACATTTTACCAATTAGTAACAGAAGTCCTGGTACAAGTAGTATTTTGGTTTAGGGTTTTTCTGCTACAGACTCTCTAAATTATAGGATGATAAGAATAGAAAAGAGCATCTATTACACTAAAGTCATGGCAAGAGTGTATTACTCATTATGAAAGACATTGTCAGATGCACACATAGCCTTTTATGGAGAAAGAGAAGAAGAAAATGTCTGCAAGAACACTTGCCTGATTTGTTACCCAGTTATGGAAAAACTGGTCTAACAAAGCAAAGATTCAGTATACAAACAGATAATCACACAAAAGAATTGCAGACACTGCAACAGCCCATTGGCCCTGCAAAGGCAGAATCTACATAAGCATTTGTTTAACATAAATTACACCACTCTTCCCCTGACACAAGTTCCTTCCTTTCTTACCTTCACAGATGTTGATCTGCCCAAAAAGTATGTACTTCTGTAAGGGTTTCTCCCTCAGGAAATGTGTCGGATAAAGCAAAATATACCAGCTAAATAATCAGTTAGACTTCTGTAAACATGATTCAGCCAATCTAACTGAAGAACTTTTGCTCTAGCTCTGGGCAATCCTGCTTTGGCGGGGGAGTTGGACTAGATGATCTCTACGGTCCCTTCCAACTCTAAAAAATTCAGTGAAAGCTAGTTTCTAAGTGACCCATACTGGCAGAGACCAGAAGACCAGAGATACGTAATTCACCAGGACTTGATTTGCGTTTAATTATATAGGTGGAGGTAGCTGATTTTCTCTTGCAGACAGAACATCTGAGTAGACTGCTACCTGTGGACAGAGCTACAATTTATTTCACACAGCCTACCCAGGGAAACCCAAAAAACAGATTTGAAATTGCTTGGGCAGTAAACTAATATGCACAAAGGAATCAACTGCTGTAATCAATATGAAGTCCTGGAACTGCCTGCCCAGAGGAAGTCTGAGGCACAACCTACACCATGTGAAATTGTTTGACGTAGCACATACACAATGGCAAAAGCATGTCTAGACGAGCATCATATGTCCAAAAACCACAAATACTTTATTCAGATGTTTAACTCTGAAAAGATTTAAAGATACGTGCCATCAGCAGAGCCTTGTAGGCCAGAGACCTCTATGGATGATGGGACCAGATATCTATTAAACATCTGGTAGCTTTCATTCTGTGGAGCTGAACAGGCATGTAATATTAACTGCTGGCTTGGGAGTCGTGCTTTATTTCTGAAGAACTGGATGTGGCAAGCAACATTTGATTAGATATGAACACAAACTATTGTATCAAGAATAAGCTTTATTTAAAATGTTTATTGTTACAGTAAGTGCAACCAACATAAATTACACAACATAGGTGAGCTGTTTGAGTAATTTCAAAGGAGAAAAAAATTAGCATATTTGACAGTAGAATTCTTGTATTTTCCTACACTGTTTTTTGCATTACTGGCACCAACATACAAAGAAGTACTGAAACTGGTGACCACTTAAAAGATACTTTAATCCATGAGATGCAGAAGCCACTAACAAAGACACTGATAGTGTAAGAACTGTTCTGTTAATTGTTTACAATGATCTACAGTATTTTTATCTATACAAAAAGCAAAGATAGCTACAAAAGTATAAATTCATAGAATGACACCTGGAAAACAGGAACGATGTAGTATCTTTGCTTTTCTTTGTTCTTACTTGGGGTGAACTTAGTGTGACTCATGCAGTAAGGATATATACCACAACTTCCAATGACAACATAAGTCAAGTAGCTCCAAGTTAAGTTTTTATATTGTAACCAACTAAATACGTTAACATGTCAACTTACAGCAGCTGTTTGTCCTGTTTTAAATGGGAATTCTGACACTAAAGTTAACAGTTTAAAGTTTCTATGAAATCAGCTGATTCAGTGAGAAATAAAGTTTGAAGCTAACATGTCTACAAACACTTTCTACAAACACAGACAAAAACATTTGTGATGTGCAGTGGGCAGAAGAATTGTAGACCAATGAAAAATTCCTGTTTGGAGATAAAGCTCCAAAGTTCCACATAACTAGTTACCGTTACTGGTAACTACATAAAGCTACGAGGTATCAGCCCTTAAACCTACCAGTTCTCTTATTCTGGAATCAAGAAAGAGTAACTTTGTTTAATGATAGTTTCTCATGGGGATATTGCCATAGTCCCAGTATAAACTGGGAGCATGCCACTGCTTTCACTCCATTTTGTGCTCTGCATACAGAGATGTTTTCACCCCTTCCAACCACCAGTCCTCTGATCAGTGCCTAGATAACATCCCTCAAAAAAACCAACAACAAAATCACAGAGGTATTTGGTCTTAGGTATAACAAACATATGGATACTATTTAGCCATGAAACAAAACCTTATTTAAGGTCAGTTCTCTTATAATCATTACAGGAATAGATACATATCAGTGGAAAGACAGATTTTTGGCTATTTGTTCTTGGCTCTTAAAAGTCCTCATACTTCAAATCTTAACCATGAATGTGTATTTAAGATAACCTTTAAAGCTTTTAAAACTAAGGTACCTTTTATTCCCCCCCCCCCCCCATAATATTTCATAGTTGTAATTATACTTTTTCATTTCAGGGTAAAAAAGATTATTGTTTCTCAACCATGCATTAAAAATTTTATTGTGTGCTTGGATAAGGAAACAAGAACTACTGCAGCTGGAAAGTTCCTGTTCCAAAGCAGGAAAACAAATGTGACATCTAACCAAACAGATGTGTTTCTAATATATTTTGAAAAATAACTTCCTACTTGAAATTTTAAAAAAAAAAAAAAATCAGCAAAAAACCCATTGTATTTGTTTATTTTTGTTTCTGGTAAAAACTATTTCCTGTCTGAGAACAAGTGTGTGATGAATTCTCTTCTTAAGAATCACTACTAAAAATGTTATTAAATTCCTGTCACTTTTAATTCCCCAAACCCACTGAAAACAGTAATGTTGGCTAAGTGTCAGAAAGCATAAATCAAAAGCAATACATAAGACACAATTTGAGTTAAACCTTTAGTATTGCAATGACACATGACTAGAAAAAGATCTACAGTGCTTCTACAGGAAGGACAGTTCATAAATTGCCCTCATAAGCTTGAGCATGTTTCAAAAGAAAAACCCAAAGGAACAGAAAATAAGCATACCATTATACAGAATGGCTTTCTACGATTTCACTACTTAAAGTACACCACAGTAAAGCAACTTTGTACAGGGAGAAAAGTCACTAGTCAATTAGGCTTTGCTCAGAATGAAAGAAAACTTTGAGATATGATTTCCCTTGCACTGTACTGGCTTTGAGAATGAGGACGGAAACACAGTCTTTGTAGAGTGAAAAAAATTCCTCTACTTTGTCCTGAATATTAGACATGATGTGAACGATAACTGAAAAGGAAAAGAAAGCTGGCAAGTAAAGACATATTCAATAAGGAAAAGAGCGAGTTAAAAAGTCTGGATTCTTAACCTACAGACATTAGAATCATGAACAAATGCTACATGAACTTCTTTTGTAACTGGGAAAAGAAGCCTAGCAAAAAGTTCCTCCTGGCCTCAGCTAACTACAAGAATTAAGATGCTCATAGTGATGTTCCTTTGACCAAGCCAAGCCTTACCCCTTCCCTTCAAGTTTTCTCCAGATTGCTTTTGAGTTACATCTGGTGATCACCTCCATGTAGAACCCTATGTTTTGTGCTCCAGAGCAGGCTTGGAGCGCTTCATATTCTCAAACTGCTAAAAAGCAGGGCCAAATCAGAATTAGCTCAGAGTAACACCCCTCTGTGAAAGCGAACAACAGGGACTCAGCACAAACTACCATGCCATGCTACCTGCTTATGTTGACATGGCCACTAAAAACAGAACTTCTGCGAAAGATCTACACTCTGCCTTCTGGTAAAAGAAAGAAGCACGGTTTGTACATTGCTTTAGTCCAGAAGTGTATGCAAAGTGTGTTCAGTCAGATACAACTTCACGTGATAACATGGTTTCCAAAGTATTTATTAAACTTGCAATACAGCATTTTGGCATTATCTTCTTTCTCTTATCATCCTTGACAGCCTCATATACCCTTCATATCCAAGCATTTCTTCCTGCCCTTAGACATTTATTTACCCCACTGGCAACATCCTAGGAAAACTAAAAATGCCAACAGGAAAGAATGGCAAATCATTGAATGGATGGGTGCACAGTCTATTTCGTTTCCAGTATGCTTTCCAACACTTTGACTCTCAATTTGTATGCTGTTGAGACCACACAAACATAAATTATTTTTATTTCTTTTTGAGAGCATTTAAGACGTGAATTATTTCTTTAAAAAGCACCTTAATCACACTGATGAGCCCCTCACAGAGCTGGAGCTATCTGCATCTTCGCTGGCAGCTTTGTCAGGAACCTACTGGGCAGGACAGTGCAGAGAAAGAATGCAAATTCACTCTTTGATGTACTGTAGGTGGCTTATTCCTCTGATTGACGTTTCCTTAAAGCAAAACAAACTCGTTAATCCGTAGTAAACCGTTAACTATTGCTTTTGGCAGGTTTCTAAATACAACCAAAAAAATAAAAGGGGGGAGGAAGGGCTAGTTTACTTTTGTTCCCTTCCCCCTCCCCGATGCGCGGCTCTCTCTGCAGCCCATGTGGCTGGGAGGCAGCCACAGCCGGTTCCAATTCCTACTTTCCCCACTTTGCACCCCTGCTCGCTGCCGGGGCTGAGCCGAGCCAGGACGGGCTACGGGCTTCCTCCCTCCCTCCCTCCACACCCCCCCCCGCCGCTCCGTCCTCCCTCTCCATCCCATCCTCCGCTCCCCCAGGGCACAGTGTGGGAAGTACGAATTTCCGCTGAGTTTTTCTCGGCAAGTTTTCGGAGCTCCTCTTTCTCCAGCTCCCCGCTCCTCCCTCCCCCTCAACACCCACCCCCCCCGGCTTCTCCTCCCTTCCCCATCCCCGCTCCGCCCGCCCCCTCCGCTCCTCTGAGAGCCGGCGGAGCAGCGGGCAGCCGCTCCGCTCCACAGCCCTCCCGCACTCCCGCGGCAGCGGCACCACCGGCCCCGCAGAGCCCGGGCGACGGCGGGCAGCCTGCAGCCCCCTCCCGGCCGCTCCGCGACCCCGGCCGGCTCGGGAGAGCCCATGGTGCCGGCCACCGCGACCTGCAGCCGCCGCGCCAGCCCGCCCGGCGCGGAGCTCAGTCCGGCGCGGAGCAGAGGAAGGGGCGATTAGCAGCCGCGGAGGAGGCGGGGGTGGGGGGTGGGATGCCGGCGGGACACAAAGCCGGCGGGAGAAACAGCCCACGGCTCGTCCCGGGATGGGGACGCCGCGCCGGGTCCGCCTGATGGTGCTGCCGCGGGTGCTGTGGGGCTCCGTCCCCCTCTTCCTCCTGCTGCTGCTGCCGGCGGCCGAGCCCATCTGCCCCGAGCCGTGCGACTGCCAGCAGCACCAGCACCTCCTCTGCACCAACCGGGGCCTGCGCTCGGTGCCCAAGGCTGCCGAGCCCCAGGACGTCCTCACCTACAGCCTCGGGGGCAACTTCATCGCCAACATCTCCGCCTTCGACTTCCACCGCCTGGCCGGGCTCCAGCGCCTGGACCTGCAGTACAACCGGATCCGCTCACTGCATCCCAAGGCCTTTGAGCGCCTGGGTCGGCTGGAGGAGCTCTACTTGGGCAACAACCTGCTGCCGGCGCTGGTCCCCGGCACCCTCAGTGCCTTGGCCAAGCTGCGCATCCTCTATGTGAACGCCAACGAGATCGGCCGCCTCAGCGCCGCCTCCTTCTCCGGCCTCAGCAGCCTTGTCAAGCTGCGCCTGGATGGCAATGAACTGGGCTCGCTGGGCGACTCCACTTTCTCAGGGCTGCCGAACTTACTCTACCTGCACCTGGAATCCAACCGCATCCGCTGGCTGAGCCGCGGTGCCTTCACTGGCCTGGCTAAGCTGCGCTTCCTCGACCTCTCAGGGAACCAGCAGAACACCCTTCGCCACCCAGACATCTTCGGGCCACTGCGCTCCCTTCACACCCTGCTGCTGGCCAGCAACAGCCTGCAGCAGCTGACGGGGGGACTCTTCCAGCACCTGCCCGGCCTGGTGAAGCTCTCGCTCAGTGGAAACCGCCTGGCTCACCTGGCCCCAGATGCTTTCACCGGGCTGGGCTCGCTGAAGGAGTTGCGCCTGGAGGGAAACCTCCTGAGCCACCTGCCCGCTGCCCTCCTGGAGCCGCTCAGCAGCCTGGAGGCACTGGATCTGAGCCGCAACGCCTTGACCTCCCTGCACCCCGCCACCTTTAGCCACCTGGGCCACTTGCGGGAGCTCAGCCTGCGAGACAACGCGCTGGCCACCCTTCCCGGCGAGCTCTTCGCCTCCAGCCCGGCTCTCTACCGCCTGGAGCTGGAGGGGAACGCCTGGAGCTGCGACTGCCGCCTGCGCGGCCTCAAGCACTGGCTGGGGGCCTGGCACTCCCAGGGCCGCCTGCTCACCGTCTTCGTGCAGTGCCGCCTGCCGCCCGCCCTGGCCGGCAAGTACCTCGACTACCTGCAGGATGCCCAGCTCCCGCCGCCGCAAGACGGCGGCCCCTGCCACGACGGTGCCTCTCCCTCCTCCGCGTCCCCCCCGCCGGTAGCGGAGGAGCAGCGTCGGCCGCCGCCGGCCGCCGAGGGACTCGGCAGCAACAGCAGCGGCGGCGCGGTGCTGCCCCGCGGGCCTCCGGGGCCACCGCCGTCCGCCTCCACCGCCCGCCTCCTGGGAGCGCCCGAGGGAGCGGCGGAGCCGCCGAGGGCGCCGGAGGAGGCGGCCAGCCCCACGCCGCCACTGCCCGCCCGCCCAGAGGCCTCCGGGCCGGCGCCCCCCAGCGCGGCCTGGCCCCGGCGGGCCGGCAAGCCCCGCTCGGCGCCGGCCGCCGGGGTCCCGCCGCTGGTGTCCGACCCCTGCGACTTCAACAAGCTGTTCCTCAGCAACCTGTCGGTGGAGGCCGTGGGCTCCAGCTCGGTGACGGTGCGCTGGGCCGTGCGTCCGCACCGCAGCCCCCGCCTGCTGGGGCCGGTGCGCTTCCGGCTCCTCTTCGACCGCTTCGGCACCACCGTCAAGTTCCAGCGTTTCGTCTACCTGCCGGAGCGCGGGGAGCCGGCCGCCACCCTGCGGGAGCTCCGCCCGGACACCCCTTACCTCGTCTGCGTCGAGGGCGTCCTCGGCGGCCGCGTGTGCCCGGTGGCGCCGCGGGACCACTGCGCCGGGCTGGTCACCCTGCCCGAAGGCGGCAGCGCGGCGGCGGCGGCGGGCGGGTCCCGCGGCCCTGACCAGCAGCTCCTCACTCTGGTGCTGCTGGCGGTGAACGCCCTGCTGCTCTTCGCGGCTCTGGCCGCCTGGGCCTCCCGCCTGCTGCGGAAGAAGGTGCTGGGGCGGCGGCGGCGAAAAGCGGCCCCCGTCCACGTCCGACAGCTCTATTCGACGCGCCGACCCCTCCGCTCCATGGGCACCGGCGTCTCCGCCGACTTCTCGGGCTTCCAGTCTCACCGCCCGCCCCGCGCCGCCGCCGCCTGCGCCCTCAGTGAGGCCGACCTCATCGAGTTCCCCTGCGAGCGCTTCATGGAGAGCGGCGGCGCCCGCCACGGCGACGACCACCTGCTGCAGCGGTTCGCCGACTGAGCCCGCCAAACTACAGCTCCCGACGGTCCTTGCGCGGGGGGGGGGGGGCATGGGCGGCAGCGAGGGCCGCTGGGAGATGTAGTCGGCGAGGGGAGGCGGCAGCTCGTCCCTGAGGGGATGGCGCGAGGCCCGGCCGGGTCGCGGCCTCCAAAGGGAGACTCATGTCGCGGTCACTGCCTTCAGCTGCCCCTATCGCAGGCCGGGACCGATGCCACCTAAGTGCCACCTTTCTCGGTGGCACTGGAGGTCACTGCTTTTACAGAAGTCATCACTCAACCCAAGCAAAAGGCCTGACTGGTGATAGCCATTCCTTGCCATGAGGAGAGCCAAGATGGCGGGAGCAACTGCGAACAGCAGCTGGCGCCTCCCTTGCACGAACTCGGAGCCCTAAATTTCAGTGTGCTATTTCTCAGGTGGTTTTCTCGGACTGCAGTTGGGAACAACAGCCAGTGGCCCGGCCCTGCACTTGGAACAGACCTTTCCGAGGCGCCAGCACTTCCCAATCCAAAATTTGGCCTGAGAGGGTCATCTTTTAATGTGACGGTTGAACTATGGGTAACCAGTGGGTCGGCTGGAGAGCTGGAAATGTATATTTTATGCTGGGCAGTTTGAGGGTTGTGCTGTTTTAACTCAAAAAGAATGTGAGGCAATTTCATGTGCGTGAGTGTGTTTTCATACTTTGTTTGTAAATGGAAAACAATAATGCAGCTGGTTAGTTTTACAGGAATATATATCTGACACCACTAGGAGAAACTAACAGAGTTTTGTAATATGTTTACAAATGAGCTATTTTTAAATGGTTTTTGAATAAATACTGCTTGGTACTTGTACACATCAATGTGTGTTGTAGTTGTCTGGGTCCGTGATGGTCAGTAGGTCACTGACCCTCACACAATCCATCTTTGTTTCTAAATGAGTGGATGCAGAGGTGAACTGTTGATGGATAAATAATATTGGTGCCTTTCTTAAGAAACAATAATAGATGAGAATATTTCAGGAATGTGAAACAGTCTTTATTCCTAACAGGCAATTCTCTCTTAGCCTTAGCCTACTAAAGTTAGAAACTTTATGTACCTCACTGTGAAATAAAACATTTTTGTGTATTAATCTAGATTCCATGTTTGGTGTAGCTGAGTGAGTAATGCTAAAGTTAAATGCTTACACAGTAGTATACAATGTTTGAGTTGGTTTGTTTTGTTGTGTTGTGCTTTTTTTTTAATTTGAATTTTGTTTTTGGTTTTAGAGCAATGCTAATCATTTTATGATCAGTTGCTCTCTACTTTCTCAGACTTTTACTTTCGTAAATATTTACAGAATGTGGTTCTGTTGCTATGAAATATGGTGGCTTAGTTTACATTAATTCTCTCTGTGTGGTCTAGAAGGGAGCTAATTAAAAAGGTACAAACTGTGGTTACACTTGAAATGCGAATGTTTTAGATGGAACTTGGTAAATTGTTGAGACCATTGATACTACTTCTGCTCCTTTGAATTTAATGTGCAACCTCAGATGAACTCTTGTGGAACTGAATGGCTTGAAGGAAGTGTTAGAGGACTATGGGGACATTCATCTCAATATTCTGCATTCATTGCTGACCTGAGGTGTTCGTGACTACAAGTTGTTTATTACCATAGTTGCAAGAAGGCGATTTAGGTTTTTTCCTCTTTTTTTTTTTCTTCTTTTTTTCTTCTTCTTTTTTTTTTTTTTTCAGTTGAACAAGCGTTTACAAAAGACACCATAGTAACTGGTACCTTTGATTGGAGTTTCCTGGCTGAATGGAGAGAACAAGACTTTATTTTCTGAGGGAATTCTGTTCAATATTTAAATTCAAGTGGGAGGAAAGCAGAGTGTAGGGATTGTTTGTCATATTCTGTGCTTTTTACATGGAGGAAAAAAAAAATTTAAGATTTAAGTCTTCAATTCTCGAGTCAGTAGCAAAATGTCCTTTGGGGTATCGTTTTGACAGGCAGCAGTTTTCATGAATGTCAGGGGCCAAACTCAGTTGTGAGTGTATAGATTAAAATTCTTCACTCTTATAGATACAGTGTTGAATGGAATTAAAACTGAAGGAATTCAGGATCAGGTTTTATTTTTTGTTAAGAATCTTAAATTTCTGTTCTTTTGGACTCCTGGGTTCTTTTGGCCATTCCACTGACTGTGGAATACCCCACTGTTTGTTGCTAGAAGTTCGGTGGGGATTGTCGAGTAAAGCTGTGTATCACACTAACATTAGCTCTATCACTGGATATTCTTCCAATGGGAGATGCATAGATGCTGTATATGGTTATAATCAATTATGTCAATAAATCTGTTTGCTGAAAGAAAATCGGTGTCTTAGATTGTATCTCATAATGCATCACTCATCAATCATAGACTGGCTGTGCCTTGTTCATATTCCTTAGTGCTGCTCTTCCTTAGGACTGCAGAGTGCCTCATCGTTCATTCTGTCATGTCTTCTCACCATGCATTATGCTTTCTATTTTGGTTGTAATATTTTTGGGTAGTGCAAACTCTCCGTTCTGAAACAGGTAGACCCTTGCCCCAAGATAGACTAATAAGGTCCTGTTACATATCTTCCTAAGCTAGGTAAGAAGTGATGATTGGGATAATACAGTTCTTTTAGACTCATTGAAAGTTACAGTTCTGACTGTTTTTCAGTATTGCCAGGCTAAGGATATAAACATATCATATTGAGCATATATGTGTTGTTCTAATTAATAATTAACAGCTTCTTTCTGAGTTTATCCAAACTTCTAGAGAATTGCTAGAATGAAATGCCTGTTTGCTCCAGCCTGTAAGAAGTAAATACATAGATCAACACAACAACAAAAAAAGATGGTTAACCGAATGAAGCTGGTGTCTTCTTAAAAGTCACACATACTATAAATCATAGTATTTGGGCTTTGTGTACAGATATTACAGCTTTTTTTTGCGGGGGGAGAACTGCACTAGCAGCTGGTTGAGGAAAGAAATGTCAGTGACATTCAGTGACCGAATGATGTAAATATTACATGGCTCTATTTTTACCAGTAGTATTTATATATATTTATGTCCTTTTTAAAGGAAGGTCATGTCTAAAGAATGCCTGTAAAAACAGCCCTTTTCTAAATGGAGGAATCTGCCATCAATTTCTGCTCAAAATGTTTCTCCTTGCAGCAGAAATAAAGCTTTACTGCCCTGTCCTCTCCCGGAATGCGTGCAGTTTGGAGAAGAGTGAACTGAGTGCTGTTCTCCTGCTAAGTAATTAAATTACGGAGCATGTTATCTAGCAAAGATTGGTAATCACCAAAATATTGTCCCATCAAATTAAGCAGACTACTGCTGGGGGGGGTCCGCAAAGGATACTGGGGCTTCCCTGGTGGCAGCACCACTTGGTTCAGCCATCTCCTGGTCCCCCCTGCCATCCCTGACCCTTCCCTTGTTTGTGCAGCTGGAAGGTGAGCTGCAAAATCGATCCTCCTGGCAGAGAACCTTTCCTGGTACCTCCCCTCTCCCCTCTTTTTCCATCAGCTCCGTTTCTTTGATTCTTTTCAACTTGTGTAAGCATTGGAGGTGGCAAAATATGGGAGTGCAGTGCAGGGGCAGGAAAAATCAGTCAAAGATGGGAAGCTGCTTAAACAATGTCAAGTACACTTGACATCCAGAGTGTCCACAGCCTAAGAAAATGTAGGCTATTCATTCACATTACATAAAAATCTGATGTAAAGTGTATACTTTTACTGCAAAATCATTAATGATCTGCAAAACTGAAAAGCCTTAAAATTTCTCTGTGAGATCCTAGAAACATTGATGTTACGGTACAAGAGAGAATTAATCTGAAGAGAGCAGGGAGATAACGGTGGCAGTGAAGGTCGACATGTGCATGAAAAACCCTTGTTGAAAAGAACCACTTTTCTATCAGAGCGTGTGTTAACACAGTGGGATTTATAAAAATATCCCTTTCTTTACACAGTGTGATCTTCAGTTTTCATAACGCACTGCAAATGCTACATTTTAAAATACCATCATCATTTGAGCTATGTTATTACCCTCACAAGAAGGGACCCGGTCAATTATGTGTGTCTCTTGTGGCTTTTCCTTCCTGCTCTTTCCTGGGAGAGATTTGGAAAATGAGGAATTGTGAGGAAAAAGGAGAGTCTACACCAGTTCCATCAGGATATTTATATTTAGATTGTAGTGGGTGAGTCCACAAAAAGTAATTTGTTTTCATGATAGTATATGTATTTGCAGAAAAGTCCTTTGTTGAGCAAGAGAAATACTACTTCATTTCCAAAAACCTG